>ML384890.1:2137-16398 GCA_005239525.1 Nicotiana knightiana
TATATATATATATATATATATATATATATATATATGTATACACACACACACTTAAATAATTAGATATACAATTAGGAGAAATATTAATAATTTTTAATATTATTAATTATTAAAAAATGGGTATCATTAATTATTAGTTAAGTCAAAAAACAAGGGGGAAATTAATCTAAAGCCCAAATTGTGCTGTTGTAAGAAAAAGCTCAAGGCCTTAGACCCAAGAAGCACTTTCCAAAAAGCAAAAGGGCTTAAAGCCTTCCAGCAAAACAGAACACGAGTTTTGTTTAGTCACGCTTAGCAGAGGCAAAGAAAAATGCTTAAAGCCTATAACAAACAGATGCAGTGTTACTTCTCCTGCTTCTCCCATCGAAGTATAACGCAGGACCTTCTTTAGGCCACGACTGAGGTAATTTTTTTTTATGGAATTGTAAGCTACAACATCATTATACACTAGAATCTAACACCCTAATAGGGTGAATTCATGGGAAAGTTTTACAAAACCTTAAGAACACCCATCAAGTACGAGTTAGGTTTTTGGTGTTACAAGATAAATTCTTCACTTTTATTGGATTGTTATAACGGCTTAAAGTAGTTAGAGGTAGTAAAGAATTGTTAGAACAAGACATCACCCAAAAAATTAGAAATTTAGAAGTTGAACTTAAAGTTCTTAGAGTTGAGAAAAGATTAATACCTTGGGAAAGTTGGATACTTATTGTTGTAGTATTCGGTCGTTGAGTTGATTACAAGGATTGGAACTTACATTGTTGCTTGAAAGGAGAAATTGAGGTGAGTGGATATAACCCTTTACTAAAGTGGTTCTACTCACAAAAATATGCCCATAAAGTGTTTGATAAATTGCTTTAAAGAGTCAACATGTGCTTAATTGGAACGAGTGAATACATGTTGACTAAGTATATTCTAGTTGAAGCTTATATATTTTACTTGAGAAGTATAACCGTCTATCCTTCATATTTTTATGCATTATCACATGATCTTACATGTAAAAGTTTCAAGAGTTAGATAGAATTTTTAGACATACCTTGAGTAATTTTATTTCATGCTTATGCTAGGCATACACTCAAGTATATTATTATGAATACTAATAGAGCACTTTCAAACGAGATTGAGACTTGAAAAGTCACAAGAAGAAGTTTTAGAAAGAAAAGATTTTTGGAGTATTCTTTATTCTGAGAAGGGTTCATCGTCCAGGCCGAGGGTCCTGATCTAGGCGTTGACTTCCTGAAACTAATTGTGCCAAAGTAGGGAACACACGAGCCGAGGGTCTCGTTGCTGAAAATTTACTTAGCAATGCTAAGGTATGATACATGAGCGCTGAGAATCATGAAGCGGGTGGCACCTCGTGGATTGGGCCTATTTGATCATGTTGGGGTCGAACCCGTGTCGATCACACTGTGACTAAGACAGAAATATGTCAGGATAGTTGGAACTCCCAAAGTATAAAGTGAAGTATATTTTTTTTAGAAAGAAAAAGAAAAGAATTTCTTTTAGAATATTCATAAACTGCTATTATGCAATTATGGTAGAATTGTTCTTATAAGCTTTATGTTTTACATGCATTTAGAACATTTGCTCGTAATGTGTATGTTATCAAAGTTTCGCACCTTGTCGTTGAGACTCACTGAGTACAATGGATGGTACCGAAATTCTCTTTTGGGAACCTACGTTGGTCTGCAGTATAACGTAGGAACCGATTTTGCAGGCGAGCAGGCTACAAGTTAGGACTTCCCTCACTTCCAGTACTATTGATGAGCTCCACTTTTGTTCATGGAGTATTCCTTAAAGTCATCTTTATTTAGTTATTTCTTTGTTTACTTGGAGAACTAGCCAGACAAATCTCATGTCCTGAGAAGTGTGTCAGTTTATCAGTAGAAGCTTCATAGGCATAGTCGGTGGGTTAAGATTCAGATGTTTTTGGATAATAACTTACAGTAGTTACTACGAATAAAGTTTTGGAGTTGATTTATTTTAAATATTTAAATTAATCAAAAGTATTTGGTTAAAGTATTGTCTTGTTCATATAAAGTTTGAAGTTATAATAGATTTGACAAGCACAAATGATTTGCTCGATCATATTTAGTGATCGGGTGCAAGTCACGGCAAAAAATGGGTTGTGACATGAACTTTCTTGAAAATAACACCAAGCAGTACACACACTCACAAAAACAAAAAACAAAAAAACTTAAAAAGAGAGAAACAATTCAGGCTCTCCCTCTCTTTCTCTCTTTTAAGCTTATCAGCTACCTCTATCCATATCCAAGAACATCTATGGGCGAGGTTTGCTTTCCTCTTTACCCCTTTTCGTTTTTATTTTTTTTTTGATTTTTTTGTTTGGGATTTCTGATTGTTTTTTTGGTTATAGGAAGAGAAGAAGAAACCAGAAGAAGTGACACAATTTATATAGTGACGGTGGTTCGCAATCTTCAAATTAAAACAAGGAATTAAGCCCTCTGTGGTTGGTGCTAAGAGGTCTGTTCTGAATTGGGTATTTGCTGGCACATTGCAATTGGGGATTGAGCATCGTTTGGTCTTGATTTAGCAGTGATTTTGGAGTTCCTGAGTTGTGCCAACGCTCCTGGCTTTAGGTATGTATAATACGGCGGCATTGAAGATCTCAAATTCCTGCTTCTTATGTTAGATTTCATTTTTCTATTTTGGAACTTGAGGTGGAATTGGAGAAGAGCGGTTTTTGGATGAAGGGCGGAACTGTGTTTCCGTGATAGTTGCGTCGGTAGCTAGCCTTTTAATTAGTTTTAGGCATACGGTAATTTTGTGACCAGCGGCTGATATTAGTTTCTAGCTGCTGGCCATAAATAAAGTTTTCTCAAAATATAAAAAGTCATGAAATTCTTCTAGTTCTTCCTTCGCAAAACTAAAGTTGGCACTCGTAAGATATTTGAGTTCAAGTTTGGATTTTTTTTTATGAATGTTGAGTTTCTAATTTTCTTTGACATTTCATGAGATGTTACATTACTTTCTTTGTTCAAGGAATGATTACATTGTTTGGATTTTGATTCTAATTATGATTATTTGGATATGATTATAGTTTATTTAAATTTGATTGGTTTCATTAGATAAAAATTTAGTTATTTGACAAAAATAATATTTTATGCACTAACCAAAATGATTCTGAGTATCACCAAAAATCTTGCTAAAACATGCAATAATGTCCAAACCAAACAGGTAAATTTACAAAACGAATATACTAATGTATAAACTGATCAGGAATGAGCATCAATTCCATTAAAGGTTGAAAAGAATCAGTTCCATTAAAGGACGATGGCAAATTTCCAGCTCTTGAATGTCAAAGAAAAATATTACAATGTAAAATTAAATTTCGAAAATATTAGTAAAACGTTAATTGAGACTGAGACTTTTTAATTGGGATAAATTTTCAAAACTTGAGAAAACTAACTATGTTGTTTTGCATAAACACTGCTAGGAATAAATACATGGCATGTATTTTTTTTCACACACTTCAGTCACTTAACCATAATTAACAGTAGCGCAGTTTAACCTTATTATTTCACTTAACCAATGATTAACTATATAGTTTGTATAACACTTGAGTGCGAATAAATATTATCAGCATATTAAGAACCTACACCAAGATGGGGGAGTGTTTTGACAAAATTTCGAGTTGACATAGCTTTGGCTCACTGGTGGAAGAGCCTACACGAACTGGATGAAAACCAGAACATAAGGCTAACTTTGCCCAAAGATTTCCACATCAATTATTTGGTATTCAAGTTTGTTGACAGCACCTGCGACCGCACATCCACTCACTGTTCAACTTTATCTATGGCACATAATTTCCTTCTACGACATAAAATTAGCAATCAAATATAGGATACATCTGAAAACTAAGCCAGGATACACGGGAATACTTCTACAGAAATTACAAACTCAGCAAACAAAACTCTTCCACAAAAAATCTTGAAGCAGTCTCTCCTTGTGGAAAATAATAAGATTTCAAAAATACCTGCAAGAAAGAACGGAGGAGCATTACTGTAATGTAATGTCAAACAAACGAAAATACAAATCTCAATAGTTGTTCAGAATTGCCTTTCAAGAATGACGATATGCACATTCCAAGTAGTGCTCATTCGTTGTTAAAAAAAAAAAAAAAGAATTGTAACTAAACCAAAGAGTTCATAGGGCTCTTCACAACATTACTTGCTCTCAATGACTAGATTAGCTAGGAAACACTCAGTTCTTGGTCAATCAGAGTATGGATAACAAGTAAATATCTGAGAGTTGATACTTGAATTTGAGCATCATGTACAGCATTTGACCCATCAATATGCTACGTAAAACCCAATTCAAATTACAAGGACATGAGAAAAATAGAGAACGAGGAAAATAATGATTTTGTTAATTAGAGAAAATAACTGATGCAGAACAACTGGCAGGATTTAATTTGTTCCAGTACATACTCCTGTCAAAGGACAATTCAGAAACATTTCATGCTAGATTATAGATTCTCTTTTTTTCTTTCTTTATTCAGGATGCGAGAAAACAAGAAAGTCCAAGGAGGTGGCATTGATAAACATAGCATGTTGACAATAACTGGCTCATTACCATTTTTCAGAAAGCAATTGCTAGATGAAGAGCTTTTACCTTAAAACATCACGAGGATCAAACCACAAATATATCCTAAGGAAACAAAGGCAAGGAACTGAGTCCTAAGTTCTCTGGAAGTCCCATCATTAAGTTAAGATTCTGCAAGGCTTGACCAGAAGCTCCCTTAACAAGATTATCAATCTACAAAAGGTATATAGGAGTTTAAATTTAGTAAACAACACCAAATCTAACCAAAATATCACCTGCAATCTATAAAAACATGATGCAAAACTTACAACAGATACTATTATTGCTCTCCCAGGAATCCGGTCTGGAAATACATTCATGAGGCAGTAATTTGACCCCGTAACATGTCGAGTATAGGGAACTTCTTTGTTCTTCAGCAACACCACAAATTTTTCATGCTGGAGAAGGTGAAATACATACATATATCAGTCCTAAAAGGAAAACATAACCTTTGGAAAACATAACCTTTTCTTATGCATATGCAGATGAATATCATAACTACTTATTTGGACTCTAAAGATGACAGGATTAGTCCCCTCCACTTGCACACAGATATAAAAATATCTCAATATCTTTTGGTGGGGTGAAATGTTATATACCACAACTATGTCACAATCCCAACACTCGTTGGCGTCAGCTATATGAAGTGTTGTATGTATTGCTATTAATTCCAGTCATGCTATTGCGGTCAAACTGGAAAGATGAGACTTGAGATCCGAGTGCAACTTCTTTTAGCAACAGTACTTATAAGGGGAGATCAACTGTCAGATTATTCATGCATGGCTAGTTGAAAGAATTGGCTTGATCCAGACTAAGCTTTAATTACATTTTTATGAGGCAGACCTAATGAAGAACCAGACTAGTCATACTTCTCTTAAAAATTAAAGCATCAAAGCATTTAGGTGGTCATTGACCATAAGATCTAAAAAAATGCAGGTTTAATCACCCAAAGCTAAGATATCTGAGTGCTTGGTAATTTTAGCTTTATCAAATTAAAACCCCAGGTTTACCTTTCTTTTATCGACCTTCTTAGACAACAATCATTTCTTATCCAATTCAGCAAAAACTTCTAAATTTCTGCCTTCAGATTGTATAACTAACAATTTAATATAAGTGCAGTCTTTGCACAAAGATAGATTACGTGGACTCCTTCAGGTTTCTCACAATTACAAGAAGACCTCTTGTCAAAAGTGACAACTACAAAATGTATCTAAGAGTCAGTGAGTAGCATGAAGCCACATACTCCCTCTTTTAACAAACTGAAAACTCTTCCTAATTTGAGAACGAAAAAGAAAATTTGGGATGTGACATCATACGCAACCATAGAATACATTGAGAACAGAAATGGATTGGGGATTTTACTAACGGGAGAAATGGAGTTCTATCAGGCTGAAGTGCAGAAACAAAAATGGTAATGAAATCCATGAATTAATCGATACCCAGGTCATGCAGCAGAAAGTTCATACCTCATAGTAGTTAACAAGGTGATCTTTCAAATCCTGAGTTGTCAACCCTGGAGCCATTTCCACATATATAGTCGATTGCATACCACGGCTCTGTAGCATAGAAAGTAATGCAGATAAAAACACAGCCAAAGAGGAGGACCTGCTGAGCAGCGCAAACTAGACAAGCTTGAAGAGGGTTCAGCTATTACCATTGGCATAAGATGTGGAGTGAAGCTAACAGTAACCTTTGAATTTGCAGCTTCTGATAATCCTTGTTCGATCTCTGGCACTGAGAACAAAACCAGAATTCTTAATTGTAGAAATTACACTTGATGAGATTTTTACTAAGCAAAATTCAGGAGAAAGGAATTTTTGTCAGCAATGAACTACCCATTTCGCTAACTTCTGAAAACTTGAGGTATACCACATCATAAAAACAGAAGACATAAGCAAATGAACTTCATGCAGAATCAAAGTCACTCAACTAATACCATTAAGTTAAAAGCCTTAGTGTTTCTCCGATATAAGAATTACCTCTAAACTAAAGTCAATTACAAAATAAATCGTCGTATTCATCAAATAATAATTATTGTGTTTGACGTGATCTGATCCTAGTGTAATGGGTTGATAGTAGTCTTTCATTTTACAGCAAAATACTATTTCCGCCATTCCAGGAAAGAATCATGTTATTGCTATTTCAAAAGCCAGATGAATTTTGCTTTTTTTATTTTATAAATTCTTAAATATCTTTTATCTTTTCCTGAGTTGGTTCAACCCTCAGCTTGGTCTGATAGAGCATCATGGTGGGGTGAGATGATATGTCAATATTTAGCAATCTTAATGTAGCACCTAACTTCGTAAAATTCTCCATTTAAGAAATTAAGAAACAATAACTAAAACAATTCAATATTTGCATAGCTAAATGGATTACTGACCATGCCGATGTCTGGTTATACCATAAGAGCGTATTCCTTCAGCTATTTCAGTGAACAGATTTGCCTCCTTTGCAGCACGGCCTTCAAGATAAAGTATGAGAAGCTGGTTACTACTCTTAAGTAGTACAAGTGGCTGGCATGACTAGGAAAGGTTACAAAAAAGTACAAACCTGCTCCACTAACACCAGATTTTGAGTCAATAATTATGTTTCTTACTTCAATGAGGTTGGACTGCAATAATAAAGGCATAATCAACCAAGAGTGAGCCATGGACCAAAATGAAGGTATGGAAAAACTAAATACATTAGCATGAACACTATAGCATCTGTGCATCATGCACCTTAAGCTAACAGCAAGGCAAAAAAAACACGTGTTCAAATTATAAAAGGCCATATTTAGTTACATTTTGTAGAACAAGCTGACATATGGGACAACCATTTTACCGAGTAAAAGGAACTGGCATCCCTCAGCTTATCAAGGAATATCTTGCTAATTCAGAATCAAGATTGACACAAGTAAAAGCCATTTTTCTCAAGAAAGAAGGATCATAAGATTTTCAGAAAATTGTAGCAGACACTCATGAATGCACATTTAATGGAAATTGGATCAATCTTCGGATATCAGAAACTGGAAGAACAACAAAACCGACTAGTCAAAGGCACTTTCTACAAGACAGACCTTCTAGTTCACCTATATTAGCAACTTAAAATTTGCTTAGGTACTGGTTCAATTGGTATCTGTTATAAAAATGGGCTTCTGGACAACTAAAAAGTTTACACAAACATTGAAATTTCTTACCTAGGATGTTTCAAACTTGCTTTTGATTACGGATCAACTTAATTTCGTTATAGATTGGAGATTTTAAAGGTTAAAAAGGACTTAAGTAAAACTATGAGATGAAGGCCAATAAAAGGTTATTTCCGAGAAGCTTATTTTCTTCTTATAATTTTAGAATGAATTATTCATTTAAATTTCAGATTTTCCAACAAAGGAGGCCTATATAACCAGATACTTCCAAAGAAATCTTGACAAACTCACAAGGCAGGGAATAAAAGATAGGCTTTGGTTTTCAACTTAGATGCAAACCTTTATTAAGGGAATAAGAGGAAGTTGAACAGATGTCGGATAACAGCCAGGATTTGCAACCAGACGTGCACTTTGAATTTCTCTCCTCGAAATCTCAGTCAAGCCGTAGACTGCTTCTTGCTGCATCAGTCAACAGAATACTCATTCAAACTGCTGAGCTTATATTGGCCACAAGGAGATACTCAATTGGAGGAAAATTAATGAAAGAATTCTCTCATTTCCGCATATGATACTCCATATTTTCTGGTTAGGACTCTGGTTGTAAACCTTCATATAACACTATATATTTGTATCAAACATGAAGTTCCTTTTTTTTTCATTATCCTGGAACGAGGGAGAGAAGAAATCGACTACTTTACCTGCAAAGCTGTTGCTTTGTGAGGCTGGCCATACCATTCCTCATACTCAGCAATATCTCGCAATCTGAAGTCCTACATGACCATGATGACGACAGTAAGTATAGAAAATTTTTGAGATGCAGAGAAGTATAACAGAAGTATAATCTGAATGCATACCGCAGAAAGATCAACAATCTTTAGATTTGTGGGAAGACTTCTGATAATTTCCTGCAAGATGTAACTAATTAAAAAAATTAAAAACTTAAATACAAGTCTCAAGATCTCCATTAGAATTTATGATACGCAAAGTGAGACTTCGATAAGAGGCTGAATGATTTTGGGAAATCTGAGATATGGAATTGCTACAAACCTGAGTTGTACCATGTGGTAAACAACAAAACACAGCATCCACAGCAGAGAAATCTGCATCCTTAACAGCAACCAGACTCGGAAGATCCTGAATGGGAATGGTTGATAAGGAAAAGATCTAGAGGAAGTAAAATTAATACTTCATGGTCTAAATTGAAAATGCACAAAAGATATAGAGGAAGTAAAACTAATACTTTTGAGTCCTATATAAAATCAATTCAAAAGTAATTCCAAAAAGCATAAGAAAGAATAGAAGCATGTGAATATGAATATCCATACTTGTGTGACCAGGTGAGGAAAAACCGATTCTATTGATTGGCCAGCTTTCCTGTCAGCGGTCATCAAAGTAATCTGAAAATGTGGATGATTTGCCAGGAGTCTGATAATCTGCAACCAGTTTTATACTAGTCAAGCGAAAATCATAGAATGGAGGGATGGTCATGATACATCTAATGATATATGAAAACAAGAACATGATGTAACCAAGCAAAAGTACCCAAAATGACATGATAGCACACACTGCAGAAGGAGAACATTAACTTACCTGGATAAATGGGTACAGAAAAGCGCCATTAACATTTTAGGCATATTGGGTTCTTCAGTTAAATTACAATGGGGGGGAAGATTATTCTCTCATTTATCTTCGAAGAGTTTTCATCCCATACATAATGCATAACTTTTTCTAATCTTTATCCTGCACATAACACACAACTTCTAATGCTCAAAAGTAAAAACTCTCCTCTCGAGCATATCATGATTTAGAATAATAAGTATCTTCTTCCACTATGTAAGATCTCCATAAACGATTTGACTATCCAGACAAATTTTTAAAACTGAAGATTCATTTTCCATATCGTTCCCTGATAAATTTCACCATGTTTAATCTCTTGAAACATTATAGCAAGAAAAGCGACCTGTCCTCCTAAATATTAGGAACCATTTAAACTACCTTGGTTGTTTTAACAGCACGCAACGATCAGCAATGCAGTGGCAAAGGTTACTTTTCTGTGGTAGCTTAAATCACAAACTTTGCACAAGCCAAGTTCAGAACAGCTACATTAGCAGAGTGAGTGTTATCAAAGGCGCGCTTAAGCCCTGACGCGAGACTCAAAACATGTTGAGCTCTTCTCCTTGCTTAGGGGTCGCTTCATTGTTGTCATCAAGGTTCTAAGGCGTACTTTTCCTTGCCAATGAGCGTAAGGATAGAAGAGACAAAATTAAACAATTGATATTTCACTTTATCGTAAATTTTCTTCAAATTTTTGTCCATATATTTGGTATTTATGCTTATAGATATTAGTCTTGGACTGCACACACATATTTGTAGTTTTTCTTCATTTACGCCTTTCTTCATTAAACACACACTTCATTTGCGCTTTGCGCTTAAAGCCCCAACAGACCTTAGAGGTTTTTTGCACTTTTCACCTTTAATAACATTGTCTCAAACAATGCTCCAGGTTCCTCATCGACCAAAATCAGAGTTTGTCTTGAAAATGATCTTTTTTCGGTTTTACATCTAAGCATGTTTATTGAGCTTAGTTTAAAAAAGTATTAGGGCAACATGTAGCTCTTGCTGCTAAGATGATAGCAATTTTCAGAAAGCATATGAGATAGATAAAATAAAATAAGGGCAAAAAGCAATCTCTACGAAGTGCCAATTTTGCACTTCAATTTTTTGAATTGCTAAAAAAAGCTTATGTCTTCAAATGTAATATAAGGAAACAATGAATCGCGACAAACAACTACTCACTTTGTTTCAATTTATGTAAACCTATGTCATTTTTAGTTGAACTCTTCAAATTTTAGGTTTCCACTATTACCTTCAGTGAGAAGTTTTCATAACCACCCAAATGGTATAACATTTTTAAGACCAAACATGCCAAAAGTCTTCCTTTTTCCTTAAAATTAGTGCCTTGTTATAGATAGAACTCTATTTAGAGTGAATGTCTATCTTTTAGAGAGTTCTACTTTGTGGCTAAGTCATTTTTCCCCTATAAATAGAGGGTCTTACCCCATTGTAAATCATCCCAAAATTCAATAAGAATTTCCTTTCTCTCTTTCTCTGCAATATTGTTCTTGTTCTTTTATTGCTTCATATCACGTTATCAGCACGAGACTCTACCGTCTCAAGAAGCTCTTTGAGAAGATTAAGGTATAACTTTTCTCCTCTCCTTTTTCTTTTAATTATGACTGACATTATGAAAAGAAAGTTCGTTGCCCTTGAAATTTCGGGCAAGAACTATATGACATGGGTGTTGGATGCTGAAATCCATCTAGATGCAATGGGTCTTGAAGACGCCATTAAAGATAAAAATAAAGCATCTACCCAAGACTGTGCTAAGGCCTTGATTTTCTTGCGCCATCACCTTGATGAAGGGTTGAAAATAGAATATCTCACAGTCAAAGATCCACTTGTTTTGTGGAATGGCTTAAAAGAAAGATATGACAACTTAAAGTTGGTCACTCTTCCACAAGCACGATATGATTGGGCTCATCTGAGGCTCCAAGACTTTAAATCTGTTTCTGAATATAATTCTGCGATGTTCAGAATTACTTCTAAATTGAAACTCTGTGGAGATACTATCACTGATTATGATATGCTTGAAAAAACGTTTACAACATTTCATGTTTCCAATATGGTCTTGCAACAGCAATACCGAGAGAAAGGTTTCAAGAAGTACTCAGAGTTGATTTCTCTTCTCCTTGTGGCTGAGCGAAATAATGACTTGCTCATGAGAAATCACAAAAATCGACCCACTGGGTCTACACCATTACCTAACATGACTAATATGCTACTATATAGTGTCATTATACTGTCAGGCAATAAACATATCACGTTGTTCTCTTGATTGTCGTATTTGACAAAATCATTCACTGGGTATCCATGTATATAAGTTGGAAAACTACTTTTATAGCCATGTACAATTTTCCCATAACAACGTGCACGTACCAAAACAGAAATACAGTTGATATTATGTAAAAGAATTTTTTTTTTTCTCTGAAAATACTAATATTTATTTGTATATTTCTTTTGTATGTCAAACCATGGGAAGCAAATATGGATATCTCACAAAACAAACTTAGATCAAAATTTAATTGTAAAAATATTTGCTTAGTTGATTCATGTACGACACATACAATATTCAAAGAGAAGAAATATTTTTCTCATTTAAGTATGTGTAAGGCAGATGTTACTATAATTTCTGGTAGTAGTAAGTTAATTGAAGACTCTGGAAAAGCTACTATAACTCTGCCTAAGGGAACAATACTTATCATAGAGAATGCTATGTTCTCCTCCAAGTCCAAGAGGAACTTGTTGAATTTTAAAGATATCCGCCGAAATGGATATCATATTGAGACAATAGATGAGAATAATTTTGAATATCTCATCATTACCAAGAATATCTCTTGCCAAAAGAGGGTTATTGAGAAGTTCCCATCTTTATCTTATGGCCTGTATTGGACAAGAATTAGTGCAATTGAAGCACATTCTATTGAAAACCATAAGGTTACTGATTCCAATACTTTTGCATTTTGGCATGATCGATTGGGACACCCTGGATCAATTATGTTGAGACGAATTATAGAAAACTCAAATGGGCATCCATTAAAGAATTTAAAGATTCTTTTAAATAATGAATTTTCTTGCACTTCTTGTTATCAAGGCAAGTTAATTATAAGACCATCACCAACAAAGGTTGGGATTGAGTCCCCTGCGTTTTTGGAACGTATACAAGGGGACATTTGTGGACCTATTCACCCCCCTAGTGGGTCGTTTAGATATTTTATGGTCTTAATAGATGCATCCTCTAGATGGTCTCATGTATGCCTATTGTCATGTATGCCTGTTGTGTTTTCATCCCAAGCATTTAATGATTATTGCTTATCATTTGGGATAAAGTGGAACATCCTGTAGCTCATGTTCACACTCAAAATGGCCTTGCTGAATCTTTAATTAAACGTCTGCAATTGATAGCAAGATCGTTACTCATGAAAACGAGGCTGCCCACTTCTGTTTGGGGTCACGCCATTTTACATGCATCAATGCTAGTTCGTCTCAGACCGACAAATTATCATAAATATTCCCCGTTGCAATTAGTTTTGGGTCATGAACCTAATATATCCCATTTAAGAATTTTTGGATGCGCAGTATATGTGCCTGTAGCACCGCCATATCGCACCAAAATGGGTCCCCAAAGAAGGTTAGGAATATATGTTGGGTTTGAATCGCCCTCCATTATTCGCTATCTTGAAACATTAACGGGGGATTTATTCACTGCCTGATTTGCAGATTGTCGATTCGATGAGACACTTTTCCCAAAATTAGGGGGAGAAATTGGTGAAACCAAACGGAACATTTTGTGAAAAAATCCATCATTATCTCATCTTGATCCACGTACCTCCATTTGTGAAAAAGAGGTGCAAAAGATTATTCATTTGCAAAAAATAGCAAATCAAATGCCAGACGCATTTACAGATTTGAAAAGGATAACAAAATCACATATGTGTTTCAATCCGTATTGATGTCCCTATTGGACAATCTTCTAATGTCATAGCTAATGAGTCAAAAGCACTCCTAAAACGTGGCAGACCATTGGGTTCTAAGGATCGAATTCCTAGAAAAAAAAATAAATGATCAAAATGACACTACGAAAGAATCTCATGAAGAAATCCATGATTTAATAAATTCTGAGATTCATGAAGAAACCACTGAGCCCGAGACTCAAGATAATAAGGAACTATCAATAAATCCAATCGATATTGAGACAAATTTGAATCGAGTCGATATAGTGGTGGATTATGTCTTTGCATATAATGTTGCATCTAGCATTATGCAAGATAATGAGGATCTTGAACCTCAATCTGTTGGAGAATGTCGACAAAGACATGATTGGCCAAAATGGCAAGAAGCAATCCAATCAGAGCTGAATTCACTTGCGAAACGTGAAGTTTTTGGGCCTGTAGCCCAAACACCTAATGGTGTTAAGCCTGTTGGCTATAGATGGGTCTTTGTACGCAAGAGGAATGAGAAAAATGAGGTACAAAGATATAAGGCACGCCTTGTTGCACAAGGATTTTCACAAAGGCCTGGTGTCGATTATGAAGAGACATATTCACCCGTTATGGATGATATAACGTTCCGTTATCTCATTAGTTTTGTTGTCCATGAAAAGCTTGACATGCATTTAATAGATGTGGTTACCGCCTACCTTTATGGCTCACTTGATAATGAGATATACATGAAAATTTCCGAGGGATTTAAAATGCCTAACGCACATAATTCAAAGTCCCAGGAAATATTTTCAATCAAATAGCAAAGATCTTTGTATGGTCTAAAACAATCAGGACGTATGTGGTATAATCGTCTTAGTGAGTACTTATTAAAGGAAGGTGCCATTTGTCCATGTGTTTTTATAAAGAAAACATCGGAATTTGTTGTACTTGCCGTATATGTTGATGACATAAACCTTATTGGAACTCCT
>ML384892.1:3442-15756 GCA_005239525.1 Nicotiana knightiana
CCAACAATCCCCCACATGAATGGGGAATGGCTATAAAATAAAGGAATGCACGGACGTGTGTGTGTTTTACATGCAAGAATTAATTGCATCTGGATAAGTAGGTTTCCCTTTGAACTTTCCGTAGTGAACTTATATCGGATATACTCGGTCAATCGGTAGATTTGATATCTTTGAACCGTCGATTTAACTCACCAGCGTATTGGTAACAAAAACTCTACTGAACGGCGAACCACTCAATGGTCGTAAAACACATTGAAAAATATTGTGTAGAAGAAGAAGATAATCAGAAAATTTAGTAATTAAAAATTTTGGGATTCAAGGCATATTTATAGACCATTTGGAACTGATTTTGAAAAGGTTTGCAACCTTTCAGAACAACCATAATTGTTGGAACAGGTGGGAAAAATTGCGAAAAATAACAAACGGATGTAAAATAATGTGGGAAAGAAAACGAAACGGACCAAGTCGCGGGTCATGGGTTATTCTGAATTGAATTTTTATTAATTAATTTAATTAATTATAGTAATTAAAAGGAATTTTGTCCAAAAAGATTAATCAATCAATCGATCTTTGACTAAATCCGAAGCCGAAGCCGAGCCGAGCGAGCGACGACGACGACGACGACGGCGCGAGGCTTGCCTTTTTATTAACTCTTTAAGAGCTAGAAGAAGAGCAATTGTACATATACCCATCAAAAGTCTTTTCTTCCTCCAATATGGGACAATGTCCTTTTGCCAAGGAGAGAAACTCAAATATTTTATTTTCCCTCCATTTCTCATTCACCCTCTTTAAGCTATACCAAGCTTAAAATTAAGCTACACTAAGCTTAAAGCCCAACAATCCCCCACATGAATGGAGAATGACTATAAAATAAAGGAATGCACGGATGCGTGTGTGTTTTACATGCAAGAATTAATTGCATCTGGATAAGTAGGTTTCCCTTTGAACTTTCCGTAGTGAACTTATATCGGATATACTCGGTCAATCGGTAGATTTGATATCTTTGAACCGTCGATTTAACTCACTAGCGTATTGGTAACAAAAACTCCGGTGAACGGCGAACAACTCAATGGTCGTAAAACACACTGAAAAATATTGTGTAGAAGAAGAAGAGGATAATCAGAAAATTTAGTAAGTAAAAATTCTGGGATCCAAGGCATATTTATAGACCTTTTGGAACTGATTCTGAAACGTTTTGCAACCTGTCAGAACAACCATAGTTGTTGGAATAGGTGGGAAAAATTACGGGAAATAACAAACGAATTTAAATAATCCGGAAAAGAAAACGGACTGGACCGGACCGGGTCGCAGGTCATGGGTTATTCAAAATTGAATTTTTGTTAATTAATTAATTAATTGAAAGGAATTTTGTCCAAAAATATTAATCAATCAACCGATCTTTGATAATATCCGAAGCCGAAGCCGAGGCCGAGCGAGCGATGACGGCGCGAGGCTTGCCTTCTTCTTCACTCTTTAAGAGCTAGAAGAAGAGTAATTGTATATATACCCATCAAAATTCATTTCTTCCTTCAATATGGGACAATGTCCTTTTGCCAAGGAGGGAAACTCAAATATTTTATTTTCCCTCCATTTCTTATTCACCCTCTTTAAGCTATACCAAGCTTAAAATTAAGCTACACTAAGCTTAAAGCCCAACAATCCCCCACATTAATGGGTAATGGCTATAAAATAAAGGAATGCACGGATGCGTGTGTGTTTTACATGCAAGAATTAATTGCATCCGGATAATAGGTTTCCTTTTAAACTTTTCGTAGTGAACTTATATTGGATATACTCGGTCAATCGGTAGATTTGATATCTTTCAACCTTCGAGCTTTGTTGTATACCTAGACAATATAAGTCACACAATCAATCCTTAACCATCTATGGTTCTCACGGTTCTGTTCGTTTCAACCATGAACACCGCCTGGTTTCATGAGTGCTTAGAGAATGGGCCTTTAGTTACATTCCCCTTGAAACGGCTTACGCTTCACACTCACATAGGTGATTCCTAATCGTGTAATCCTATACACACTATCCGGTCATATCCTTCTAGACTTAGCAAATCATTAAAAAGTTTTAAGCTTTATTGACTCATCAAAAAGCCTTAATGCTTTACCTTGATTTTTGAACATTTTCTTCATCACGAGAATTGGTTGAGTTATTTGACAATGTTGAAGACACTGCTCCACCCCCAATTATGAAAACATATCCACTCATTTATTTAACTTCAGATGATCTGGTGATCCAATTTGCATCACTATATATTTTTTATAATGCAAATAATAGTTTTGGGTATGTTTCAGATACCCCAAAACTCGTTTCATTGCTATCCAATGTATTTGATTGGTATTACTTGTAAATCGACTTAGTGTGCTAATTGAACATGCTATATCTGGTCAGATACAATTCATGATATACATCAAATTTCCCAATACTCTTGGATAGTCCAGTTGTGAGTCACTTTCACCTTCATTCTTTTTAAGTGCATAACTCACGTCAATTGGAGTCTTGGCAATTTTAAAATCCAAATACTTGAACTTGTCAAGTATCTTTTCAATATCAATATAGCGAGACTGTAATAATGCTAGACCTTGTGGAGTCTTGTGAATTCTGATTCCTAAGATCACATCAGCAACTCCTAAGTCTTTCATGTCGAATTTGCTAGCCAACATGCACTTAGTAGCATTTATATATGCCATACTTTTTCTCATTATCAACATGTCATAAACATGTAAACAAACAATGACTTCATGACCTAGAGTGCTTTTAATGTATAGAAATTTGTCACACTCGTTGATTTTAAATCCACTTGCCAACATTGTTTGGTCAAATTTGGCATGCCATCGTTTGGGTGCTTGTTTAAGTCCATAAAGCGACTTAACAAGTTTGCACACTTTCGTTTCTTTACCAGGAATCACAAAACCCTCAGGTTGTTGCATGTAAATATCTTCCTCCAATTCTCCATTTAAGAAAGCTGTTTTAACATCCATTTGATGGATTTCAAGACCATATATGGCCACTAGTGCCACTAACACCCTAATAGATGTTATCCTTGTTACTGGCAAGTAAGTATCAAAGTAATCAAGGCCTTCCTTTTGTCTATAACCTTTGATAACAAGTATTGCTTTATATTTTTCAATAGTGCCATCAGCTTTCATTTTCCGTTTAAAGATCCATTTCGAATCTAAAGGCTTATTTCCCGGAGGAAGATAAACCAATTCCCATGTATGGTTATCCAAAATTGATTGAATCTCATTATTGACTGCCTCTTTCCAAAATGCTGAATCAGAAGACGGCATAGATGCTTTATAAGTTTGAGGCTCATTTTCAAGCAAGAATGTCACAAAATCTGGTCCAAAGGAAGTACATGTTCTTTGGCGTTTGAGACGCCTTGGATCTTCTACACTTGGAGTATTTTCCTTTGGTTCTTCCCGAGGTCGTTTAGGTCTTTCACTTAACGACTCGCATTCAGTTTTATACAGATAGATGCTTTTAAAGAATTCAGCATTATCTCATTCCATTACTGTATTAACATGAATCTCGGAATTATCGGATTTATGGACCAAAAACCGACATGTTTTACTATTTGTGGCATATCCAATGAAAACACAATCTACAGTTTTTGGTCCGATCTTAACCCTTTTAGGTAAAGGAACTTGTACCTTTGGTAGACACCCCCACACTTTGAAATATTTCAAGTTGGACTTTCTTCCTTTCCATTTTCATATGGAATAGATTGCGTTTTGCTGTGGGGTGCTCTGTTGAGTATTCAGTTAGCTGTAAGGATAGTTTCCCCCCACAAACTCTTCGATAATTCCGAACTTATCAATAAAGAATTCATGATTTGTGTAGAAGAAGAAGAAGAAGATAATCAGAAAATTTAGTAAGTAAAATTTCTGGAATTCAAGGCATATTTATAGACCATTTGGCACTGATTATGAAAAGGTTAAGGTGGGAAAAATTGCGGGAAACAACTAACGGATTTAAAATAATCCAGGAAAGAAAACAGATCGGACCGGACCGGGTCGTAGGTCATGGGTTATTCCGGATTGAATTTTTGTTAATTAATTTAATAAATTAATTAAATAATTGAAAGGAATTTTGTCCATAAATATTAATCAATCGATCGATCTTTGACCAATTCCAAATCCAAATCCGAAGTCGAAGCCGAAGACGAGTCGAGCCGAGCCGAGCGAGCGACGACGACGACGGTGCGAGGCTTGCCTTCTTCTTAACTCTTTAAGAGCTAGAAGAAGAGCAATTTTATATATATACATCAAAAGTATTTTCTTCCTTCAATATGGGACAATGTCCCTTTGCTAAGGAGGGAAACTCAAATATTTCATGTTCCCTCCATTTCCCATTCACCCTCTTTAAGTTATACCAAGCTTAACATTAAGCTACACTAAGCTTAAAGCCCAACAATCCCCCACATGAATGGGAAATGACTATAAAATAAAGGGATGCACAGACACGTGTGTGCTTTACATGCAAGATTTAATTGCATCTGGATAAGTAGGTTTCCCTTTGAACTTTCGGTAGTGAACTTATATCAGATATACTCGGTCAAACGGTAGCTTTGATATCTTTGAACCGTCGAGCTTTGTTGTATACCTATACGACATAAGTCACACAATCAATCCTTAACCATCTATGGTTCTCACGGTTGTGCTCGTTTCAGCCATGAACACCGCCTGGTTTCATGAGTGCTTATAGAATGGGCCTTTACTTACATTCCCCTTGAAGTGGCTTACACTTCACACATACATAAGTGATTCTGTGATGACCCAAAAAGTCATCTCTCATTTTTTATAAGTCAAACTGTGTTCCGAGGCCTTGAAAACCTCCTTTTATCTCACCTCATTTTGCGTGCGCAGTCCGGGCATATATCCGAAAAGCTTTTATATGAAAAACTGAGGAAAATGATAATTTTGCCTTTAAAATTGAATTTAAGTTGACTTCGGTCAACATTTTGGGTAAACGGAACCGGGCCTGTGATTTGACGGTCTCAGAGGGTCCGTAGGAAAATATGGGACTTGGGCGTATGCTCGAAATTGAATTCCGAGGTCCCAAGCCCGAGAAATGAATTTTTGAAAGAAATTGATTTACTGAAATTATAAGAGTTTTTTGAAATTTTATTATATTTGAAATTGATGGTATCAAACTCATATTTTGGTTCCGGAGCCCAGTACAGTTTTAATATAGTAATTGAGTGATGCCTGTTTCATGCGGCAGTGTTCACGTGAATGTGCAGAACACTGTCGCCCAACACTTAAAACAGTAGAAAAACAGGAATTTAGTCATAACTTCATATTTTCAAAACCAAGGAAGCTTAGGGGAAATTTTTGAAGAGGGATTTCATCACCAAATCACAGGTTCGTGTTCTTCAACTCATTTTCTTCATTTTCCATTAACACCCATTAGTTTTCTAGGCCTAAATCTTGTTCTTTAAGGGTAGAAATTAGGGATTTTAGAAATTTGGGAATTTAGACCTCGATTTGGGGTCGGATTCCGAAACGAATTACATATTCGGGTTCGTGGGTGTATGGGTGATGGGGTTTTGGTCCGAACCTCGTGTTTTGACCAAGCGGACCCGAGGTCGATTTTTGACTTTTTGGGAAGAATGATAAAAAACTCATAATTAAGCATTGGGGTTGAATTATTTAGTATTTATTGATATTGTTAAGCTAATTATGTCTAGATACAATCGAATTGGAGGCGAATTCTAAAGGGAAGGCTGTAATTGAGGCTTAAGTTTTGTCGTGGAATTCGAGGTAAGTGTTTGGATTAACCTTAGCTTGAGGGAATATGTATTATGTCTTATTCGCTACGTGTTAGTATAATGTGCAACATATAGGTGTGGTGACGAGTATCTATATGTTGGTGTCAAGCATGCCGTGAGTCGAATATTGTGATTTATGTGATTTTTCACATTACTTGAGTTTAATTTGACAATTATCTATGTTGGTGGTGTTTCTTTGGTATTGATCATTGTTGAGTATTGGCTCGAGTTGAGAATTACTACTTGAAATTGAGTAACTAGGTGAGATTGGTTATAGTTGTTTCCCTTGCCGGGGTGATATTGATTCTACTGTTGACTCCCTTGTCGGGACATTATGGCTTTATTATTGTTGTTTGTATTGTTGATTTCCTTGCCAGATTGTTGTTATTGATTTGTTTGGGTGAGGAAGAGTGTAAAGCATGAAGGGTGATGCCGTGCATTCTATTTATTATTTGGTGAGGATGAGAGTAAAAGCAAGAAGGGTGATGTCGTGCATTCTATTTATTATTTGGGTGAGGATGAGAGTAAAATCACGAAGGGTGATGCCGTGCCATATTATGATATTAAAAGCATGAAGGGTGATGCCGTGCCATTTCTATTGATTTATTGTGAGGATGAGAGTAAAAGCATGAAGGGTGATGTCGTGCATTTTATTTATTATTTGGTGAGGATGAGAGTAAAAGCACGAAGGGTGATGCCGTGCATTTTATTTATTATTTGGTGAGGATGAGAGTAAAAACATGAAGGGTGATGTCGTGCATTCTATTTATTATTTGGTAAGGATGAAAGTAAAAGCACAAAGGGTGATGCTGTGCACTTGTTTTTGTGCTGTTATTTCTGTTGTTTAAATTGATACCTAATTTGTTGCTTTACTTCTTCTTTCCATTATTTGGTATTTCCTCCCCTTAGTATGTTCCCCTTTCTTTGTATTTAGCTGCTTATTTCTTGTGGTTATTATTTTCTCCGTATATGATTAAACTGCACAGGTTTAGTTGGGTGTCGTGTCCTAGCCTCATCACTACTTTGTCGAGGTTAGGCTCGACACTTACTCAGCACATGGGGTCGGTTGTACTGATGCTACACTCTACAATTTCGTGCAGATCCTGGTACAGGACCCTACGGACGATAGAGTGAGGAGGCTGCCTTCAGTCCATTGGAGATTCCGAGGTAATCCTGCAGGCGTCCGCAGGCCTTGGCGTCCCCTCCTATTTATTTTCCATTCTGTTCAACTTTATTCCGAGACAAATGTATTTATTTTGTTCAGACCCTTATATGTAGTATTCATAGACAGTCTGTGAAGTTGTGACACCAAATTCCGGGTTTAGTATTATGAATTTCGTTATTGCATTTAATCAAGTTGTTAGACTTTGTTTTCTTTCGCACTTTTATTTTCGCTGATTTGTACATCACCTGTTATCTGTTGAAAAATAAATGAATAAGGTAAATAAACATTAATGTTGGCTTGCCTAGCGGGTTCAATGTTAGGCGTCATCACGATCCCGACGTTGGCAAATTCGGGTCGTGACAAGTTGGTATCAGAGCACTAGGTTGCTTACATATCACAATTCACGGACAAGCTTAGTAGAGTCTGAGGTGTCGGTATGGAGACGTCTGTGCTTATCCCCTAGAGGATACAGAGTTTAGGAATGACTTAACATCTATTCTTTTGTGTCGTGCGATTTGATTTCTCGACACTAATTGAATTTCTACTCTATTCTCTTGCCGATGGCGAGAACACGTGCTTCTTCATCCACTGATCAGCAGCCTGAGTCTCCAGTTGCAACTCCTACGAGGGGCCGAGGCCGTGCTAGAGGCCGAGGCAGGGGCATAGCTCAGCCCGGAGCAACATCCTAGTGGAGAAGCCTCAAGTAGAGTTTGCTGATGAGGTTCCTACCCAAATAGTCCCGGTTGGACCAACTCAGGTTCCCGAGGGGTTCATTTCCACCCCGGTACTCCAGGATGCTTGGTCCGTCTAGTGGGCCTCATGGAGAGCATTGCTCAGGCAGGTTTACTTCCTACAACACTAGCCGTCTCTTAGACTAGGGGAGGAGCCCAGACTCCCGCTACTCGCACTCCGGAGCATTTGGCTTCTCAGTTCCAGACTCCAGCACCTCAGACAGCTGGGGTAGTTCAATCGGGTATTATGGCTCAGACCGGTGTTGGAGCAGCTTTCTGCTGATGCTTTGTGGAGGTTGGACCGGTTCACCAAGTTATTTACTAATACTTATAGCGGTGCATCTTCAGAGGATCCCCAAGACTATTTGGATAGCTGCCACGAGGTTCTAGGGAACATGGGGATAGTGGAGACCAATGGGGTCGACTTTGATACTTTCTGTCTGTCAGGTCCCGCCAAGACCTGGTGGAGAGATTATTGTGTGGCTAGACCAGATGGATCACCCCCTCTGACTTGGCCCAGTTCTATGATTTGTTTCAGGAGAAGTTTCTCCCTATCACTCAGAGAGAGGATTATAGTAGGCAGTTTGAGCATCTCCAGCAGGGTTCTATGACCGTCACTTAGTATAAGACCAGATTCATTACCTTGGATCGTCATGTTATTATGATAATTCCCACCGACTGAGAGAGGGTGAGGAGGTTTATTGAGGGACTAGCTCAGCCGACCAGATTGCAGATTGCTAGAGAGTTATGAAGTGATATTTCCTTTCAGGATTCAGCCAATGTGGCCAGACGAGTCGAGATGGTTCTATCACAGGGGAGTGGTCAGGGGTCTGACAAGAGGCCTCATCATTTTGGCCGGTTCAGTGGTGTCTAACTTGGAGGCAGGGATTCTTTTGGTAGGGGCCATCCTCCTAGGCCGTTTCAGTCAGCACTTCAGGCTTCTCGCAGTGCTCCAAGTGGTCGTGGTTCCCACATGCAGTATTCTGATCAGTTTCCCTACAGTGCACCACCAGCTCCTATCAGTGCACAACCACTCCAGAGTTTCCAGGGTGGTTACTCAAGTCGTCATAGTAAGTTTCAGGGCCAGCAGTCTCAGCAACCGAGATTCTGTTATACTTGTGGTGGGCCGGGGCACCTTATTAGATTTTTCCATCGAGCCTCGAGCAGTTCTCAGCACCAGGATTTTCGTGCCACTACACCAAGTGTTCCACCCGTTCAGGCATCCAGAGGTGGGGGTCGAGGTGTTAGAGGTGGAGGTCAGGTAGTTAGAGGTGGAGGCCAGGCTACTAGAGGTAGAGGTCAGCCAGCAGGAGGCCGTCCCAAGGGTGTAATTCAGATTGGTGGAGCCCAGCCCCGATGTTATGCTATTCCAGCCAGACCTGGGGCTGAGGCCTCCGATGCAGTTATCACAGGTATGGTTTCAGTTTGCAACAGGGATGCTTCGGTTTTATTTGATCCAGGGTCCACATATTCCTACGTGTCATCTTATTTTGCTCCTTATTTGATTATGCCTCGTGATTCTCTAAGTACTCCTGTATATGTGTCTACACCAGTGGGTGAATCTATCGTGGTAGATCGTGTCTACCGTTCGTGTGTAGTGGTTATCTGGTGTCTTGAGACCAGTGTAGATCTACTACTCCTTGATATGGTAGATTTTGATTTCATTTTGGGGATGGATTGGTTGTCGCCTTATCATGCCATACTGGACTGTCATGCCAAAACCGTGACCTTAGCATTGTCGGGGTTGCCTCGACTGGAGTGGAGTGGGAATCCTGGTCATTCTTCCAGCAGGGTTATCTCATATATGAAGGCTCGGCGTATGGTCGAGAAGGAGTGTTTGGCCTATTTGGCCTATGTTCGTGATTCTAGTGTCGAGGTTCCTTCTATGGAGTCTGTGCCCATTGTCCGTGAGTTCCCAGAGGTGTTTCCTGTAGACCTTCCGGGTATGCCACCCGAAAGGGATATTGACTTTTCCATTGATTTGGCTCCGGGCACTCAGCCCATTTCTATTTCGCCATACTGTATGGCCCCGCCAGAGTTGAAGGAGTTGAAAGAACAGTTGCAGGACTTGCTTGATAAAGACTTTATTAGGCCTAGTGTCTCGCCTTGGGGTGCACCAGTTTTTTTTGTTAAGAATAAGGATGGGTCGATGAGGATGTGCATAGATTATCGGAAGTTGAACAAGGTTACCATCAAGAATAAGTATCTGTTGCCGAGGATTGATGATTTGTTAGATCAGATTTAGGGTGCCAAAGTATTTTTGAAGATTGATTTGAGATCTAGCTACCATCAGTTGAGGATTAGTGCATCCAGTGTCCCTAAGACATATTTTCGCACTCGATAGGGGCATTATGAGTTCTTAGTGATGTCATTCGGGTTGACAAATGCCCCAGCAGCTTTCATGGACTTGATGAACCGAGTGTTCAGGCCTTATTTGGATTCCTTCGTGATTGTCTTCATTGATGATATTCTTATTTATTCCCGCAGTCGGGAGGAGCATGAGAAGCACCTTCGAGGCGTTCTATAGACTCTGAAGGACAGTCAGTTATATGCCAAGTTTTCGAAATGTGAGTTTTGGTTCAGTGTAGTTGCATTTTTGGGTCATGTTGTATCCACAGAGGGTATTCAGGTGGATCCCAAGAAGGTTTCAGTGGTTAAGGATTGGCCTAGACCCATATCAGCTACAGAGATCCGGAGTTTCTTGGGTTTGGCGGGCTATTACCGTCGGTGTGTGGAGGGGTTTTCGTCTATTGCAGCCCCGATGACCAGGTTGACTCAAAAGGATGCCCAGTTCAGGTGGTTAGAGGAGTGTGAGATGAGCTTCCAGAAGCTCAAGACAGCTTTGACTACGGCGCCAGTGTTGGTTTTGCCCACAGATTCAGGTCCATATACTGTGTATTGTGATGCATCTCAGGTTGGACTTGGTGCAGTATTGATGCAGGATGGCAAGGCCATTGCATATGCTTCGCGTCAGTTGAATATCCACGAGAAGAATTATCTAGTTCATGACTTGGAGTTAGCAGCCATTGTCCACGCGCTGAAGATTTGGAGGCATTATCTGTATGGCGTGTCATGTGAGGTGTTCACGGATCATAAGAGTTTGCAATATTTGTTCAAGCAGAAGGAGTTGAATTTGAGGCATAGGAGATGGTTGCAGCTGTTGAAAGACTATGACATCATCATCATCTTATATCATCCGGGGAAGGTCAATGTGGTGGCCGATTCTTTGAGTAGGAAGTCATCTAGTATGAGTAGCCTTGCTTATATTCCAGTCGGGGAGAGACCGCTTGCTTTGGATGTTCAAGCTTTAGTCAATCGGTTCATGAGATTGGATGTTTCCGAGCCCGACCGTGTTCTATCTTATAAAGTTTCTCGCTCTTCATTATTTGATCGTATTCGAGATCAGCAGTATGATGATCCTCATTTGTGTGTCCTTAGAGACACGGTGCGGGACTGTGGTGCCAAGAAGGTTGCATTTGGTGATGATGGAGTTTTACGGATGCAGGGTCGTACTTGTGTGCCCAATGTGGATGGACTTTGTGAGTTGATTTTAGAAGAGGCCCATAGTTCCCGGTACTCCATTCATCCGGGCTCCACAAAGATGTATCAGGATTTGCGGTAGCATTATTGGTGGAGGAGGATGAAGAAGGATAATGTGGCATATGTAGCTCAGTGCTTGAATTGTCAGCAGGTAAAGTACGAGCATTAGAGGCCTGGTGGATTGCTTCAGCAGATTGATATTCCTGAGTGGAAGTAGGAGCGTCACCATGGATTTCGTTGTTGGACTCCCACGGACTCAGAGGAAGTTCGATGCAGTATGGGTTATTGTGGATAGGCTGACCAAGTCAGCGCATTTCATTCCTGTGGCAGTTTCATATTCGTCGGAGAGATTGGCAGAGATCTACATTAGGGAGATTGTTCGTCTTTATGGTGTGCCCGTGTCTATTATTTCTGACCGAGGTACGCAGTTTACCTCGCACTTCTAGAGGGCAGTTCAGCGTGAGTTGGGCACGAGGGTTGAGTTGAGCACAACATTTCATCCTCAGACGGACGGACAATCCGAGCGTACTATTCAGATTTTGGAGGATATGCTTCGAGCCTGTGTCATTGACTTTGGAGGTTCTTCGGATCAGTTCTTGCCATTAGCTGAATTTGCCTACAACAACAGCTATCAGTCGAGCATCCAGATGGCTCCTTATGAGGCATTATATGGTAGGTGTCACACCTCCTTTTTCTGACGCAGGGTTGGATATGGGAGTTTTTCCAATTTAAGTGACATTATGCGGATTTGGGATTTATTTATTAGTTTCAGAGTCGCCACTCGAATTTTTTACGGTGTTCCGGGACACCATTTATTTATTGAAATCCCAAACCGAGGAAATTTGACTCTGTTTTAATTTGTCTGCGACCAGAAATCCGAGTAAGGAATTCTGTTAACCTGCGAGAAGGTGTTAGGCATTCCCGAGTTCCGTGGTTTTAGCACGGTCGCTTCACTATTAATATTCGACCTAATTATCTAACTGTTTGCATGTTTTAAATCTATTGTGCTTTTTCCTTTCTTACCTTTTATCCGCATTTTAATATTTATGGAATTATTTTAATACAAGTCACGATTGACGTGCACTTGTTGTTT
>ML384895.1:1723-34584 GCA_005239525.1 Nicotiana knightiana
TTCAAACAACTACCTAAATATGCACTCTCTCTCAAGTAGATACATAATAAATAGGCACAGCTAATTGATGGCCATTCAATTAACTACAACAAGAACGTAGTTGAACAATTAGAGATTAATCAAACAATCGGAACTATATTAATAACAAAATAAGTTCATCCCCCAACGGGCTCTACCAAAACCCTAGATTAAAGAAGTTAGCTAAACAAATTCATAAGAATCAAATCTAAAATAACTTGCATAATTAAACTACAAAGTAATGAAGAAAATCTGTACAATTTGATGTCTTGCCGTTCGAATCCCTTCTCTCATCTTCGAATCTCCTCTAAGTTGTGTTTTTGGGGTCTATTTATAAGTTTAGGACAAACCATAAACGTGTATGAGACTTCTATTTCAACCGGGAAACACTTAAACTCGTCAAAACTCGAAATTGACCAGAACCATGAGACCAGGCGTTTTGGCTCTAAGGCCTGGATAAGGCCAGGCCAGGCCTGGCTTTAGGAGGCAAACGCCCCCCTAACGCCAGGGCCAGCCTGACTTTAGGAGAAAAATTCCTGGATAAGGCCAGGGTTTTCCCTCTTCGCCTCTCAAGCGTATTTTTGACGTATTTGCATCCATTTAGCTCGGTTTTCATCTCCAATTCACCTACACATGAAATAAACTCCATTAAGCACATAAAAAGTGTATTTTTATCATTAATGCGCATAAACTGTAAGGCATATAACATGTTAAGCTATGAATTCTAGTCTAGCATCATTACTCAATGAGTGCGCTTTGTCCATATAAAAGTGTTTTAAGAGATTTTCTGTGTAGGCAGATCTATGGATAAAGATCATGTCTGCTAAATGTTCAATTTGCATACCAAGACAAAGTTTTGTCTTTCCAAGATCTTTTTTTCAAATCATTTCTTAACATATTCAATGTAACGACTCGGGCAATTGTTTTGTGTATTGTAGCCCTGTTCTCATATTTATTTCCTCCTTTATGTTCATTTGTGGTTATGTGACTTGCCAGGATTGTTTGTTTGGTGTCGAGAAAGTTTCGGAGCAAATTGAGACACTTAATCTCAAGGTTGAAAGCTTAAGTTTAAAGAGTTGACTAGAGTTTGACTTTTGTGTATACACATCTGAAATGATGTTTTGATGATCCCAATAGATTCGTATGGCAGTTTCGGACTTAGACGTATGTCCGGATTTAGATTTGGAGGTCTAAAGGTTGGTTTGGTGCATTTTGGCGAAAATTGCAAAGTTGATGGTTTTGAAGGTTAACAGGTTCGGCCCAGAGTTGACTTTGTTGGTATCATTTAGGACTTGCATGAAAAATTTGATATCATTCTGAGGTGTTTAAGCATGCTCGGCGTAAGTTTTGAATTTTGAAAGTTCATTAGTTTCCTTAGGCTTGCATTAGGGTGCGATTCATGGTTTAATTTTGTTTTGTGTGATTTAAGGCCTCGAGTGGGTCCGTGTTATATTTTAGGATTGATTGGAGTGATTGGATGGGGTATCGAGGGCCTAAGATGTATTACAGATGGGTTTCTGATCATTTCCATCAAGAATCTGATGTCTAGTGTATTCTTCACCGCGATCGCGACACAGTGGTCGCATTCGCAGGAGGCTTCTTGATTGGCAGGAGAAGTACTCTTCATGTTCGGGAGTCTCAAAATGCGTCTATGATGCATTGGACGGCAGTGGCCTTCATGAACGCGAGAGGGAGGACACATTCACGTAGAAGGGAGGCTGGCTGGGAGCATCAGGCCTTAAACCTTTGCGCTCGCTAGTGAGGTTATGCAGTTGTATAAGAATGAGGTCATTTGGTCATCGTGTTCGTGACTAGGACATTACGTTTGTGCAAGAGGTTTGGGCAAACTGGTGAATTTTATTCCTGTCGAGCGCGAAGGCATTTCCGCGATCGCGAAGGGTATGCCTGGGCAGACTATATAGTATTCTATTTCGAGGGTTTGATGTAACGACCCGACCATTTGTTTTGAGAATTTGCACTTTTCTCGGTAGCTTTAAAGGAACGAGTAGCTCCGTATGATGTATTATGACTTGTGTGAATCGCTGATTTTTGTTTTCAGGTTATTCAAAATTAATTTAGAAGAATGATTCACAACTAGGAAGCTTTAAATTGGAAAAGCTGACCAAGTTTGACTTTTTCGTATTTGACCTCGGATTGGAGTTTTGATGGTTTTGTTAGGTCCGGATGATGATTTTGGACACGAGCATATGCTCGGATTTGCATTTGGAAGTCTCTAGAAGGATTCAACACTAATTGGCGAAAATTAGAAATTTGAAGGTTTGAAAAGTTCATAAATTTGATTGAGAGTTGATTTTGATGATATCAGGTTCGGATTGTGATTCTGGGAATTTGAATAGCTTCATTATATCATTTGGGAGTTGTGTACAAAATTTGAGTTCATTCGGGATTGGTTTGATGTGATTCGGCGCGAGTTTTGGAAGTTGAAAGTTCAAAGTTCATTAAGCTTGATTTGAGGTACGATTCGTGATTTTTATGTTGTTTGATGTGATATGAAGCTTTGAATAAGTTCGTATCACTTTTTAATACTTATTGGTATGACTGAATGGGGTCTCGAGGGGCTCGAGTGTGTGTTGAATCATTGGTTGAGAAACTAGTTAAAGGATTTGGCGTTTGACCATGGTCAATATCGGGTCAAGATGACCTCTTTTCAGTATTTTGAGTGTGCGAGTAGGTTCGCAACGTGTTTTAAGATTGAAACACATATATGATTTGTGCCCGGGAGGTTCCGAATGAGTTTTGGGTGCTAAAACGGAAATTCTTTCGTTGCTGATTTTCTAGTATAAAATAATTACGAAAATGTCATTTTTTTATTCCTTAAATTTTCATACTTCATTTAAAACTTCAAAGCATCATATCTCTCTCATTTTAAGGCCAAATTGAGTAATTCAAAGGCCTATCTTGACTGAAATTTCACAAAAAATTCATTGGAGGTATCAAAAGTGAGTTTGAGATCGTTTAGCACATGAAACGAGGTAGAACAGATTGGCAAAAAATATTTAATATCGAGGGTTTGTTCATTTGGTCATATTTTGAGTTGGGGAGCCCGGATTGAGGCGATTCTTGAAGCAATTTTTGCCATGTGGATTGGGGTAAGTGTTCTCTACTCATTTGGATTTTATATCACAAATCAATCTTCATTTTTTCCATTTGACTGAGGGTTTCAAGAGAGAAATTGGGGGGGGGGGGGGNTGAGCGAAACTAGTATTTTTGGACTCATAATTGAATGGGTTGTCGGGTTTTATAAGTTTCATCGAGTTCTAAGGTGCGAGCCCGGATTTGACTTTTTGGCCGATTTTAGGCTTTTGATTAAAGGCTCGACTTTTACCATTTCGAATTGTTTCCTTGGGCTTTATTTGATGTATTGAGTTTCTTTTGGCCAGTTTCGAGCTATTTGGAGGCTGGTACGCGCGAGATGAGATTATTGAAGCATTGTTTGGCTTGCTCGGTATTGGAATTGGCTTGTTCGAGGTAAGTAACACTTCTAAACTTAGTGCTGAGGGTATGAAACTCCGAATTACGTGTTATGTGTTTGGTGTTAAGGTGACACACATGCTAGGTGACAGGCGTGTGGGTGTGCACCATGTGAATTGTGACTCTGTTATTCTTGTGGTACTGTGTAGTTACCTGATCTTATTCGTAACCATAAAATCTCTCTGTATTAGAGCTAATGAGTTGTGACCCATGTTAGAAATCATGTCTAGGCCACATGCTTATCCTGTTGGGACCCATTGAGGTCATTTATGTTGTTGAGTTACTTGCTTACATTGCATTTACATACTCAGTCATACACATTCATATGCATATCATATCTCAATCTCTATTGCCATTTATTGATAGATCACATCATTATTCTTGGGCTGATTTTTCATGATATTGAGAGCCCGAGAGATTGGAGAGATTGATAGCTGAGTAAGACCGAGGTCCTGATGGTAAGGATGTTTATGGGATGGCTGCACGTCGCAACATGTTTTATTGATTTATGATGGGAACAGACTGCACACTGCAACATGTTTTACTGATTTATGCCATGATTGGCTTGTTATAGCACTTGGGCTGAAGGAGCCCCTCCGGAGTCTGTGCGCATCCCCAATAAGCGTAGGTACCTACTGAGTGCGAGTGCTGAGTGATTGGGAGGACTGAGTGAATATGAGGAATGAGTGGCTGCGAGGACTGAGTGACTGGGAGGATTGAGTGATTAGGAGGACTGAGTTCATTGATGTATTGAGAGTATGCATGGTATTACAGTTGACATGAATACATTGACATATAGGCATAGAGATGTAAATCCCTCATGCCATTTGAAAATAAAACATTTACCTGTTGAAAGCCTTTAAAAAGAGATATCACAGTTTTCAAACTTACTCATTTTTTTGGCATTTTCGGTAAAAGATTTGGTTTACACTGATATACTTGAAAAGCAGGCCTATTTTTCTGGAGCTGTGAATGAGTTGAGCATTTTATCTCTGAGTTACTTCTTTTACCACTTTTATTGTGTTATTATGAACTGTTGTTGGCTATTGGTGTTGGACTCTAACCATTATTCCAGCTCGTCACTATTTTCAACCTAAGGTTAGGTTTGTTACTTATTAAGTACATGGGGTCGGTTGTACTCATACTTCACTTCTGCACCTTGCATGGAGATGTTGGTTGCTGATGTTGTTGTGATCAACGGGAGCTGGGATTGAAGATGTACTTGCGTTCTGGTAGTAGCTACTCTTGTTCATGGTAGCCTTAGATTCATAAAATCTGTTTAAGTACTGATCACGCTCAACTATGTCGATTAAAAGACTAAACGGGCGTTAAATATATCTGAGTATTTATCCCAGAGTCGAATCCCTCAGGGAATTAACCTATCAATTATTGTCGTTAGACCACTCAATTCTCAATAATCAAGTTTCCAAAGATTATGAATAACACTTTTTCCGTATTTTTACTACTATGACTGACTGAAATTAAATAAACTAACAGATACTAATGCTGAGATGTAAACTGATGCGATAAAGGTCTAAGGTTATGGTTTTCCCCATGGGTGAACTTCTTTCTTGGATATTTCCTATAGTTTGATTAGTTGTCTCTATCAATCATGAACACTCCAGCTACCATAAATCTCTCTCAAGTAATTATGATAATTTACTAGACGCACTCTCTCAAGTTACGCTAGCTAGATTGCATTACAACTCACTTTAGATTGCACCCGAGGTATCATTATCTCTAATCCAACCTCTAAACCCTCGGTTATGAATCTCGTCTATACTCTGGGAGTGATGTTGTTCAAACAACTACCTAAATATGCACTCTCTCTCAAGTAGATACATAATAAATAGGCACAGCTAATTGATGGCCATTCAATTAACTACAACAAGAACGTAGTTGAACAAATAGAGATTAATCAACCAATCNCAAATCCAAAATAACTTGCATAATTAAATTATAGAGTAAGGAATAAAGGATGTAAAAATCAATATTTTGATCTTCTGATTAGTGTTCCACGATCTCCTCTTGTCTCCAATGGTAAAAGTCCTTCAAATTTATGTGTTTGGGTCTATTTATATGTTTTGGAACAAACCCTAAACGTGTAGGATACTTCTAGTCAAACCGAGAAACACTTAAAGCCTTTAAAACTCGGACAGGACCGGATCGAGGACCTGGCTTTACAGGCCTAACGCCTGCCAAACGCCTGGTATGGCCAGGCATTATAGGTCAAACGTCGGGCTAACGCTTGGCATGACCAGGCTTTACAGCCCTAACGCCTGGCATGACCAGGCTTTACAAGCCTAACGCTTGGCTATAGCTAGGGTCACTCCTTTTTGACTCTTGAGCGTATTTTTGAAGTTTATGCATCCATTTAGCTCGGATTCCATCTCCTATTCACCTACACATGAAATAGACTCCATTATACTAAAACGAGGTGTATTTTTACCATTAACGCACATAAAATGTAAGGCACATAATGCGTTAAACCATGAATTCTAGCCACACATCAAGTACATTTCGAACAGATGATGTATTTATTTTATACCAGCTTTGTAAATTCCAATCTTAGAAGCTCATGATTTGTACTACAAGTCCTAGGAAATGTATAAGATTCAGATATTTTCCTTTATTTATTGTCTCATTATATTTCATTGGAATTGGGTTACTGTCAATTGTCTTACCTAGCGGGTTGGTTTAGGTGCCATCACGACTAGTTAGATTTTAAGTCATGACAAGTTGGTATCAGAGCTCTAGGTGCATAGGTTCTACAAGTCATGTGAAAGTGTCTAGTAGAGTCTTACGGATCGGTATAATACGTCCATACCTATCCGCGAGGGGCTGCATGACATTTAGAATATACTTCCTATCTTTCTATCCTTATCGTGCGGTATGATTCATCTTGAAGTGCAAATCTTTGAATTCCTTCCACACATTTGTACGCGCATGTGAGCGCTCAGTATCAGTTGTGCACCGGTGGCTTGTGATTCCATAGATGAGGTGCGAGATGTGATTTCTGTGTGCTGATGATGGACCAGTCTGGAGGACTTGAGTTCGGGTTTTGACTGTAGCATGAGCACAAGGATTTCGGTTGTGTGAATATATGCTTTTGGATTTATATGTCCGGTAGTGTCCTTATGTGTGGAATTTGTGAGTGGTTGGAGCGCTGACACTAGCCCTGGGCATGGATTCTTCTTTTATTGAAGGAACGGGACACTCACACATAATTAAGGGAGCCATTGAAAGGTGAATAAAACACCAGAAACGGGTACTACCCGAGCTAATGATAGAGGAAAGAACCTGCCTTAAATAAGGTAAAACCCTTCTTTCCAACCCTTTGTACGAGACTCCTTTCTTCGTACAAATGCTCGTAGGTGAAAGAGACCTTCCTTTTCTCCTGTCGGCTATATGATGAGTATCATGTGACTGCATTATTGAATGTGATGAGAAGAGTTTTATTGAGATGTAAAAAAGATTGTTGGCTTCTTGATTTCTGTCGTGATTTGACGTATAGTCTCGAGTTATGCGTGTTTTGAAAGATCTTTCATGTTGTTTAATTATGGAACAAGTTAGATTCTCATGTCTTATTGATGAGTTCAGACTCAGGAAGACTAAGTGATTGCATAGCAGTTGTGGCTATGAAATGGATTTATTTGATGTATTTGAGTTTCTTTTGGCCAGTTTTGAGTTGTTTGGAGATCGGTACGCATGAGATGACATTATTGAAGCATTGTTTGGCTTGCTCGGTATTGGAATTGGTTTGTTCGAGGTAAGTAACACTTATAAACTTGGTGGTGAGGGTATGAAACTCCGAATTACGTGTTATGTGTTTGGTGTTAAGGTGACACACATGCTAAGTGACGGGTGTGTGGGCATGCACCGTGTGAATTGTGACTCTGTTATTCCTGTGGTACTGTTTAGTTACCTGATCTTATTTGTAACCATGAAATATCTACGTATTAGAGCTAATGAGTTGTGACCCATGTTAGAAATCATGTCTATGCTACATGCTTATCCTTTTTGGGACCCATTGAGGTCATTTATGTTTTTGAGTTACTTGCTTACATTGCATTTACATACTTAGTCATACGCATTCATATTCATATCATATCTCAGTCTTTATTTCCATTTATTGATAGATCACATCATTCTTCTTGGGTTGATTTTTCATGATATTGAGAGCCCGAGAGACTAGAGATATTGATGAAAGAGTGAGGCCGAGGGCCTGATGGTGAGGATGTTTATGGGATTGGGCTGCACGCCACAACATGTTTTATTGGTTTATAATGGGCGCAGACTGCAAGCCACAACATGTGTTTACTGATTTATGCCATGATTGACTTGTTATAGCACTTGGGCTAAAGGAGCCCCTCCGGAGTCTGTGCACATCCCAGTGATCGCAGGTACCTACTGAGTGCGAGTGCGGAGTGGTTGGTAGGACTGAGAGCCTGTGAGGACTGAGTGGCTGTGAGGACTGAGTGACTGGGAGGATTGAGTGATTGGGAGGACTGAGTGCATTAGTGTATCGAGAGTATGTATGGTAATACAATTTCCATGCATACATTGACATGTAGGCATAGAGATGTATTTCCCTCATGCCATTTGAAAATAAAACATTTACCTGTTGAAAGCCTTTGAAAAAAAAGAAATCACAGTTTTCAAACTTACTCATATTTTTGGCGTTTTCGGTAAAATATTTGGTTTTCACTGATATACTTGAAAAGCAGGCCTATTTTTCTGGAGCTGTGAACGAGTTGAGCATTTTCTCTCTGAGTTACTTCTTTTACCACTTTCATTGTGTTGTTATGAACTGTTGTTGGCTATTGGTGTTGGACTTTAACCTTTGTTCCATCTCGTCATTACTTTCAACTGAAGGTTAGGTTTGTTACTTATTGAGTACATGGGGTCGGTTGTACTCATACTTCACTTCTACATCTTGCGTGTAGATGTTGGTTGCTGATGTTGTTGTGATCGACGGGAGCTGGGATTGAAGACGTAATTGCGTTCTGGTATTAACTACCTTTTGTTCATGGTAGCCTTAGATTCATAAAAATCTGTTTAAGTACATTTCGAACAAATGATGTATTTATTTTATACCAGCTTCATAAATTCTAATCTCATAAGCACATGATTTGTACTACCAGTCCTAGGCAAATGTATAAGATTCGGATATTTTCCTATATTTATTGTCTCATTAAATTTCATCGGAATTGGGTAACTATCAATTGTCTTACCTAGCGGGTTGGTTTAGGTACCATCACGACTAGTTGGATTTTAAGTCGTGACAAGTTAGTATCAGAGGTCTAGGTCATAGGTTCTACAACTCATGAGCAAGTGTCTAGTAGAGTCTTGTGGATCGGTATAATGACATCCATACCTATCCGTGAGAGGCTACATGACATTTAGGATATACTTCCCATATTTATATCCTTATCGTGCGGTATTGATTCAACTTGAAGCGCAACTCTTTGAATTCCTTTCACGCATTCGTATGCGCGTGTGAGGCGCTTATTTTGTGATTCCATGGATGAGGTGCGAGATGTGATTTATGTGTGTTGATGATGGACCTGTGTGGAAGACTTGAGTCCGGGTTTTTACTGTAGCTTGAGCACGAGGATTTCAGTTGTGTGAACATGTGCTTTATACGTCTGGTAGTGTCCCTATGAGTGGAATTTGTGGCTCGATGAGTGGTTGGATGGCTATATGATGAGTATAATGTGACTGCATGATTGAATGTGATGAGAAGAGTTTCATTGAGATGTAAAAAAGACTGTTGGGTGCTTGATTTCTATCGTGATTTGACGTATAGTCTCGAGTTATGCGTGTTTTGAAAGATCTTTCATGTTGTTTAATTGTGGAACGATTTAGATTCTCATGTCTTGTTGATGAGTTTAGACTCAGGAAGATTAAGTGATTGCGTAGTTGTTGTGGCTATGAAATGGTATAAAGAGAAGTCAATTTGAGGCTAAGCATGTGGGTTATAACCTGCGCGGTAATCTACGGATGTGTGATCCTTGTGATGTTTTGTGGAGGCTTCTATTCTACCAACGGGTTATATTTGTGCGATTTGAGTTGGATCGGTTTCAATAGTTGACCTGACCGTCACGAGGATGAATACGAGGTTTGCAGATGATTTGAGGTATTAGAGGGTTTGTGCTACATGAGCTTATTAAGGATTAAGTTGAATTTCAGTGCGGGACCATGTCAGTAATAGAGTAGTGGTATTATGAGTTATCGAGTGTTTTGTGATATGTTTTTGAGCCAAGTGGGGGAGTCCGGTACTGACGAGTTGATTGTGCGGTTATGTGTTGTATTGGTTTCGGTTTGAGTTATACTTGTTAATTTGATTATGACTTGTAGAGGTTGGGATTGAGGATGACTCTAGTAAAGGAATTTATGGATACAGGTTATGTTTCACTTCATGAGTATATGAAAATCATGGAATGATTGAGTTGCTAAGTGTGAAGGATGTAGTATGCAGGGAGTAGGGGTTCACTCGGTTGTTTAGAGGTGTCAGTTACTTCTTTGGGTGTTGTTGTGCTAATGAGGCACAAGTTGTTTGGCCCATTTGGGTGGCGCTATTGAGAATTAGGAAGAATGGATGACTATCGAGAAAGTTCTAATGGATTCAAGATTTTTATGTAGCATGTGTGAATTTTTCCGGATTGTGTATGGATAGGATCTAAGGTTTTTCAATGTATGGTGTCGAGACTTGTGACATTTCTATATCATTATGGATTCTATATTTCAACATATGGAAGGTGAAGGAAAATGGCTTTATATTTACAGAAGGTCTCTTCACAGTAGGTGTCTTGGTTGTGGTACTTTTGGGGTATTTAAGAGGGAATACAACGGCTTATTGGCCTTAGGGCAGTGTGATTATATTCTAGGATCTCGTGGGGTGAGGTTTTGTTAATGATCGTGGTGTTCTATCAAGAAGGAGTACTAACTTGAAGGCGACTCAGAAGAAACTCGAAGAAATATGACAACTTGATAATAGGTTAGATCAATACATTAATAGGTATGATCTGTTATTTGGGTACTTATGATGCAGTGAGTTTCTACAGGTGTTTTGTGGCGATACTCTTGGGTTTGGTGACCTGCGTGACTTGGCTGTGCTAGAGAGATTCAGTTCTATTGGCTTGGTTATGTACAAATGGGCTTCGAAGAGTTCTCGATGGTTTCTAGTACGGTTTGAGACGGATATTTCCTACCGGCGTGAGAGACATGTTGCTTAGATCAAGTGGAAGATTTCTGACTGATTGAGTATGTATTTTGCTTGTGACTCAGAGTTGATTATGAGATTCTTCTACTCTTCACATGATGGCATGATAGATGCGGTGTGTTGTGTGGGATTGAAATTTGCATGTGCAAGGTCACGGTTCGGATTTTGAGGAAGGTCATGAATTTAGGACAACAGGGACAGCTTTAGATATTTAGATGGATGTTACAACTACTTGGTAATTCCTGAGAAGGATGCGCATTTCAGAAGGCGCATTGTGTGTTGACTTACAGATGATTCATTGGTATTGCGGTACTCGCCTAGTTGATCGGCTGGTGATGTTCAAATTTTTCTATGTGGCACAAAAGAATTATAGAAGTATTCCTCCTGGGATGGTCGTATATAAGAGATGTGTTAGGCATTCGGGCAGTGGGGTTGGGATCAGATATGGTGATTCGTGTATTCTATGGATTTGGGGACCGAGAATTCTCAGAAGTAGATTGTTTCGCGGTTGTGGACTGTGAAGACGTGGCCGAAGCTAGCAAGAGGATAGTATGTGTTATGATTCAGTCATTGTGGAATTTTGAAGGGTTATTAATCTGTTGGGGTGGTCAGAGTTGATTTGGGGTCCATAGGTAGGCTGAATAAGGATGTGCATTCTGCACCGAGTCATATTAGTTGACTCCGTACTGCCATTGTGAGGGATCTGCCATTCGGTTAGTATTGAGCTTATTCGTGTTATGATATGGTCTATGAGTTACCCTTCTATGCTACGAGGGATTGTGATTTGTTGGGTATAAGCACACATGGTACAATTTTATTTGGGCTTTATAGCGGAATTTGAGCGAGTTGTGTTTTTGCATGTTGCATGATTGATTGCGCATTGGTTATGTTGTTTCGAGCTTGTGTGGCATTGCATCATTTGCTTCTCCATAGTTATGGTAATGGACTTTTGGCACTTGATGTCGAATTGTGCGTGGTTATCGATTTTGAGCAAGGTGGCTTGAGGTATTTCATATGGACCAGTATTTGGATACGGTCACACATTGCAACTGGGGTATGTCGGGATATGATCCTTTGTGATTGATTCGTGTGTTTTGGTTCTACGGTGTGTGATGGGTTTTTATCATTGCGTTGTGGTGGTACTTGTTGACCTTTCAGGACGACTCTATCGTTCGCGTCATTTTCCATGTTTGAGTATTTGAATTGTTGCGTATTGGTACACATATTTCACTGTTTGTGGCTCTGGGTAGTATGGGTGTGGCATATCATTAGAGTAGTTGGTACTTGATAAGATGAGGTCTTCGGATCTAGGATGGGTTATATCGAATTTGATTGCGGTATATTTGGAAAGGTAATATCGAAAGTCGGCTTAGAAATTACTATAGTTTTTGTCGAAGGAGAGGGAGCTCCATGACTTGTTGATCTGATGAATGGTTATGAGTTTTGCATGTTGCTTTAATCATCAGCAGTGTACGAAGGTTTTAGAGCGATGTTTTGCTTTATATGAGGTTTATTACTGGTGATGGGTTTATTTTGAGCAGTTATTGTGGTCAGAAGTTATTGCTACAAGTACGCGAGTTATTCGGTATATCATGTGATTACATCTTGGGTTATGGTTATGGCTTAATAAAACTTGTTCAGACTTATACAGTGTTTAGATGCGAGATGAAGATCTTATAGGAAATTCTAGATGTTAGAGATTGGATTTTGAAGTTTACGGGCTAAGTTTTAAGTAATGATCTTCAATATGTTGTGTTTTCGGGCCTATAAGGAATAGCGTAATGTGGGATCACCCCCGGGTATGTGCATGGTAAGGTTACACGGTGATCTGACGGCATAAGAATAACTCTGGGCACGTTCAAGGACAAAAATATGTTTAAGTGGGGGAGGATGTAACGACCCAACCGGTCATTGTGAGCATTTGCACTTTTCTCGGTAGTTTACGGGCACGAGTAGCTCCGTATGATGTATTATGAATTTTGTGAATCTTCAATTTTGGTTTTCAAATTATTCAGAATTGATTTGGAAGAATGATTCTCAACTAGGAAGCTTTAAATTAAAAGAGTTGACTAAGTTTGACTTTTTAGTATTTGACCTCAGATTGGAGTTTTGATGGTTCTGTTAGGTCCGGATGATTATTTAGGACTTGGGCGTAATTTGCATTTGGATGTCTTTAGAAGAATTCAACACTAATTGGCAAAAGTTGAAAATTGGAAGGTTTGGAAAGTTCATAAGTTTGACTAAGAGTTGACTTTGATGATATCGGGTTTGGATTGTGGTTATGGGAATTTGAATAGCTTCATTATGTTATTTGGGAGTTCTGTGTTAAATTTGAGTTCATTCGGGGCTGATTTGATTTGGTTCAACGCGAGTTTTGAAGTTGAAAGTTCATTAAGTTTGATTTGAGGTACGATTCGTAGTTTTTATGTTGTTTGATGTGATTTGAAGCTTCGAATAAGTTCGTATCATGTTTTAAGACTTGTTGGTATGACAGAATGGGGTCCCGAGGGGATCAGGTGTGTTTTAGATCATTGGTTGAGAAACTAGTTAAGTTGAGGATTTGGAGTTTGACCATGGTCAATATTGGGTCACGATGACCTCTTTTTGGTGTTTTGAATGCGCGACCAGGTTTGTAGCGTGTTTTATGATTGAAACGCATAAATGCTTTGTGTCCGGGAGGTTACAAATGAGTTTTGGATGCTAAAATAAAAATTCTTTCGTTTCTGATTTTCTGGTGTAAAATAGTTACGAAAATGTCATTTTTTATCCCTAAAATTTCCAGACTTCGTTTAAAACTTCAAAACATCATATCTCATTCATTTTAAGGCCAAATTTGGCGATTCAAAGGCCTATATTGACTAGACTTTCACAAGATATCCATTTGATGCATCCAAAACGAGTTTTGGGGATTGTTTGACACATGAAACGAGGCAAAACAGCTGGGCAAAAAATATTTTATATCGAGGGTTTGTTCATTTGGTCATATTTTGAGTTGGGGAGCTTTGATTGAGGCGATTCTTGAAGAAATTTTTGCAATGTGGATTGGGGTATGTATTTTCTACTTATTTTTGATTTTATATCATGAATCTATCTTCGTTTTTAGCATTTGATCGAGGCTTTCAAAAGAGAAATTGGGGGGTATTTGTCTAAAACTTCATAAAGCGAATTTTGGAGTTTTGAACATCGATGCGAAGTCGGATTTGAGCGAAACTAGTATGGCTGGACTCGTATTTGAGTGGGTCATCGGATTTTATAAGTTTTATCAAGTTCTGAGGCGCGGGCCTGAATTTGACTTTTTTGCCGATTTTAGGCTTTTGAATAAAGACTCGACCTTTATTATTTGGAATTGTTTCCTTGGGGTTTATTTGATATATTTGAGTTTCTTTTGGCTATTTTCGAGCAGTTTGGAGGTCGGTACGCACGTGATGACATTATTAAAGCATTGTTTGGCTTGCTCGATATTGGAATTGGCTTATTCGAGGTAAGTAACACTTCTAAACTTGGTGCTGAGGGTATGAAACACCGAATTACGTGTTATGTGTTTGATGTTAAGGTGACACACATGCTAGGTGATGGGCGTGTGGGCGTGCACCGTGTGAATTATGACTCCATTATTCCTGTGGTACTGTGTGTATTGGAGCTATTGAGCTGTGACCCATGTTAGAAATCATGTTTAGGCTACATGCTTATCATATACATATATTCTTGTATATTTTCTTATGTGTGATATGATTTGGATTGGATGCCTGAGACCATTCCAGGCGGTTGTGTTGTTATGGCTGTGACCATGCCGAGCGAATTATGATATTGAGCCTGTGAGCACATCATACTGATAGCATGTTGAATTGTCCTTGATGTCTGTGTATATAGATCCATCCCCCTAGGGACACCCTCTTATGTTCCTTCTTGATGGTGTATACGCGGATTTGAGGAAAACTTATCAGTGGTTTGGTAAGAAAATGAAAACATTAAGGAAAATCAGGCAAGTGTCTGTTTTGAATTTGTATTTCATCTTTACGTGTAATTTACATGGTTATTAACCTGATTTATTTGCATATCATCTTTACATGTTGGATCATTGACTGGGTAGAGTACTTGAGTAATTGTGTACACATATGACTCTTTCTACGCTTTACGACTTGATCACATTATTGTTCTGTACTCGTTGAATTTATGAAATTGTACAGGTTAGATCAAGTGTCATTTATAATTCTTGCTTATTTTGCCTCACCGAGGTTAGTTATGATACTTACTGAGTACTGATGCTACACTCTGCACTTAATTGTGCACATCCAAGTGTCGGGCCCAATCATCAGTAGTAGAGTTGCTTGTTGAAATGATCATCGAGAGACGCGGTAGAGTTGCATTCTCGACCACAGTCTTGGCGTCTCTTTTCTTATGTATTGTTGTCTTTATTTCAGACAGTATGCTATTTGGCCATTTCAGACTTGTATTTCTGTATTAGAGCACATGACTCTGTATTTACCAGTTCTAAGGGATTATTCATGTATTGGCAATATTATGTTGTGCTAAAGCTTTTAGACTTATATTACTCAGTTGTTTTAGTATTTTTATTTCTTTTTGGCATGTTTGGCTTGCTTAGAAAGTGTGTTAGGCACCATCAATATTTGTTGGAATTTTGAGTTGTGACAAGCTGGTATCAGAGCTCTAGGTTCATAGGTTATACGAGTCATGAGAAAGTTAAGTAAAATCTTTCAGATCAATAGGGAGACTTCTATACTTATCTTCGAGAATCTATGAAACTGTTAGGGATTTCTCTAGACTTTATGGTAGGGTTCCACAACACAACTTACAACCTGTGATTTTAGCACCAGCAGCTGAACCACCCGCACATCCAACAAGGTTTGGGACTCAGGCAGTTGAAGGTCGCCCTAGAGGGGGAGGTTCATCAGGTGGTGGTCAGGACCGTTGTTATGCATTTCCAGCCAGGTTGGAGGCAGTTGCTTCCGACATTGTGATTACAAGTATTGTCTTAGTGGGCCACATGGATGCATAAATGTTATTTGACCCTAGTTCCATTTATTCATATGTGTCATCATACTTTTCTCGTTATTTGGATATGTATCGTGATTATTTAGTTGTGTATGTTCATGTGTCTATGCCGGTGGGTGATTCTATTATTGTGGACCGTGTATATCGGTCGTGTGTGGTGTCCATTGGGGGTTATGAGTCAAGAGTTGAACTTTTTCTTCTTAGCATGGTTGATTTTAACATGATCTAAAGAATGGATTAGTTGTCGCCATATCATGTTATCCTTGCATGTCACAATAAGACTGTGATGTTGGCGATGCCAGGGGTGTCGAGGTTGAAGTGGAGAGGCTCCTTCGATTATGTTCCTAGTAGAGTGATCTCACAAGTGAAGGCTCAACGGATGATTGAGAAGGTATGCTTGGCATATTTAGCGTTTGTAAGGGAAGTTAGTGCTGATACTCCTACCGTTGAGTCAGTTCCGGTAGTGAGAGACTTTCCAGATATGTTCCTAACAAATGACGCCTGATCGGGACATTGACTTTGGTTTTGAATTGGTGCCAAGAACTCAGCCCTCATTATTATACCATATCATATGAAACTAGTGGAGTTGAAGGAATTAAATCAATAGCTTCAGGAGTTTCTTGACAAGGGTCTTATCAGACCTAGTGTCTTGCCTTAGGGGTTCTCAAAGAAAGATGACAGTATGCGGATGTGTATTGATTAAAGGCAGCTGAACAAAGTTATAGTCAAGAAAAGGTACCCACTAACGCGTACTTATTTGACCAGCTTAAGGATTTTAGGGGGTTCTCAAAGATTGATTTGAGACCGAGGTACCATCAGTTGAAGAATCAAGATTCAGACATTTCGGAGACGGCTTTCAGGACCCACTATGGTCACTATGAGTTTCTGGTGATGTCTTTTGGGCATACTAATGACCCAGCGGCCTTTATGCTCTTGATGAATAATGTATTTTATCCCTATCTTGATTCCTTCATCATAGTTATCATTGATGATATAATGGTGTATTCACGCAGTCAGGAGGATCATGAGCAACATCTGAGGATCGTCCTTTAGATGTTGAGGGAGAAGAAGTTAAATACTAAATTCTCCAAGTGTGAGTTTTTGCTTGATTCAGTGGCATTTTTGGGACATGTGATGTCTAGTGAGGGGATTAAGGTATATCCAAAGAAGATTGAGTCAGTTTAGAGTTGGACTAGACTGTCTTCTGTTACTGAGATCCGATGTTTCCTTGGTTTGGCCGGATATTATCGCCATTTCATGAAGGTTTTTTTTATCTATAACAGCTCCTTTGAGTAGATTGACCTAGAATGGATGCTCCTTTAGATGGTCCTACGAGTGTGTGGTGAGATTTCAGAAGCTCAATACTGCATTGATTACAACCCCAATATACGTGTTGCCTACAATTTTGAGATCATACACCGTGTTTTATGACACATCATGTATTGGGCTAGGCACGATATTGATATAGGACAATGGGGTGATTGCCTATGCATTTCGATAGTTGAATATTCATGATAAGAATTACACTATGCATGATTTAGAGTTGGCATTCATTGTCCACATGCTGAAGATTTGGAGGCACTATCTGTACAATATTCTAGGTGAGATCTATACCGACCATTGGAGTCTCCAGCTCTTGTTCAAGTAAAAGGATCTTAATTTGTGACAACGAAGATGGTTAGAGTTGCTGAAAGACTATGATGTTACCATATTATATCATCTAGGAAAGGCCAATGTGGTGGTCGATGCATTAAGTAGGAAGGCTGAGAGCATCGCCAATTTGTCATATTTACCTCTAGAAAGAGGCCATTAGCCATGGATGTTCAGGCTTTGGACAATCAGTTTGTGAGATTGTATGTTTTGGAGCCTATTCGGGTTCTTGCTTGTGTTCTAACACAATCATCATTGTTGGAGCATATCAAGGCTCGCTAGTTTGATGATCCTTACTTGTTGGTGTTGAAGGACACGGTGCAAGGGGTGGTTCTAAGGAGGTGGTGATTAGTGATGATGGTGTTATGTAGCTTCAAGGTTGTATTTATGTTCCAAATATTTATGGATTGAGAGATTTGATCTTTGAGTAGGCTCACAGCTCGCGCTATTCCATTCACCCAAGTGTCACAAAGATGTACTGTGACTTGAAATAGAACTATTTGTGGCAAATAATGAAGAAAGATTTGTTTCGTATGTCTCTTAGTGTTTAAATTGTCAATAGGTGAAGTATGAGAATCAGAAATCGGGAGGATTGACTCAAATGTTGGAGATACCAGAGTGTAGGTGGGAGGCCATCACTATGGATTCTGCGGTAGGCTTACCACAAACCTTGAAAAATTTGACAATATATGGGTTATTGTGGACCGGTTGACTAAGTGCAACTTCATTCTGGTGATGAATTCCTATATTTAGAGCATTTGTCTCAGATTCATATGTGGGAGATTATATGTCTGGATGGAATTCCTATTTTCATCGTTTCTGATCGAGGCACGCAATTCACATTGTAGTTTTGGAGAGCGGTGCAACAAGTGTTGGCACACCGGTAGAGTTGAGTACAACATTCCATCCCTAGATGGATAGTCAATCCGAGCACACTATTCAGATCCTGGAGGGCATGTTACATTCCTGTGTTATGGATTTTAGAGGTTCTTGGGATCAATTTCTAATGCTTGCAGAGTTTGCCTAAAACAACAACTATTAAGCGAGCATCCAGGATCCGTATGAGGCCTTATATCGGAGGCGATGTTGTTTTCCAATTGGTTGGTTTGATCTCGAAGAGGCTAGATTGTTGGGAACTGATTTGTCCATGATGCTATAGAGAAGGTTAAGGTGATTCAGGAGCGACATCGTACAGTTCAGTCCAGACAGAAGAGTTATGCAGATCGTGAGGTCAGAGATGTGCTTACATGGTTGGTGAGAATGTTCTGCTCAACGTTTCACCTATGAAGGGTGTGATGTGGTTCGGGAAGAATGACAAGTTTATCCATCGGTATATTGGCACTTTTGAGTTTCCTGAGAGAGTTGGAGAGGTGACCCACAAACATGCCTTGCCACCTAGTCTATCGGGAGTTCACCTAGTGTTTTTTGTATCTATGATTCAGAATTATTATGGTGATGAGTCATATGTTTTGGACTTCAGAATGGTGCAACTAGACGGGATTTTACTTATGTTGTGGAGCCAGTGGCGATCTTGGATTGGCAGGTTCAAAAGTTGAGGTCGAAGAATATAGCATCAGTGAAAGTTTATTGGGGAGGTAAGACGGTCAAGGAAGCTACTTGAGAGATCGAGTAGGAGATGCAGAGAAGATATCCTAACCTTTTTGGGACTCTAGGTATGATTCTAGACCCGTTCGAGGACGAACGTTTGTTTAAGAGGGGGAGAATGTAACCAACCGGTCGGTCGTTTTGTGTTTTTAGCCATGTTCCCCAATTTATTGCATCTTCTATGTTCATTCGTCTTTATGTGACTTGCCGGGATTGTTAGGGATATGGCAAGGAAGTTTCGGAGTGAATTTGGACACTTACTCCCAAGGTCGAAAGCTAAAGTTGAAAGAGTTGACTTTTGTGTAGAGGATTCCGGAATGGTGTTTTGATGATCTCAATAGCTTTGTATGGTAATTTTGGACTTAGGCGTAAGTCCAGAATTAGATTTGGAAGTCTGTAGGTTGGTTTGGTGCTTTTGGCGAAAGTTAAAAAGTTAAAGGTTCAACAGGTTGACAAGTTTGACCGAGAGTTGACTTTGTTGATATCGGGTTTAGATTTTGTTTCTGGAGTTTGAATAGGTCTGTTGTGTCGTTTTCTAATTACATGCAAAATTTGAGGTCATTCTGAGGTGTTTAGGCATGTTCGACGTAAGTTTTCAATTTGGAAGTTCATTAGTTTCCTTAGGCTTGAATTGGGGTGCGATTCATGATTTCTATGTTGTTTTGTGTGATTTGAGGCCTCGAGTGAGTCCGAGTTATGTTTTGGGATTGGTTGGTGTGATTGGACGGGATCCCGGGGGCATCGATTACGATTCAGATAGGATTCAGATCATTTCCATCATGTTTGGATCATTTGATATCTGGTGTGTTCTTCATCGCGATCGTCACACTGTGGTCGTGTTTGCGGAGGCTTCTTGGTTAGTAGGGGAAGCTCTTTTCACATTCAAAAGTCTGGGAATGCGTTCGTGATGCTTTGGAGGTAGCAGTCTTCGAGAACATAAGAGGGAGGATGCGTTCGCGTAGAAGGGAGGTGGGCTGGGGGCATCATACCTTAAGCCATCGCGTTCGCGGGTGAGGTTACGCATTCGCGTAGACATGGGGTCGTTTGGTCATCGTGTTCGCAACTCAGATATCGCGTTCACGTAAGAGGTTTTGGCAGCTGGTGAATTTTGTTCTTCGTGATTGTGAAGGCATTTTCGCGTTAGTGAAGGGTATGCCTGAGCAGAATATGTAGTACTATATTTTTAGAGTTTGAGTTATTATATCACATTTTGAGTTAGAGAGCTTAATTTTGGGCGATCTTGGATGGGATTTTCACGGTTTAGATTGGGGTAAGTATTTTTGACTCAGATTTGTTATTATTTCATAATTGCAACATCTATTTTAGTGTTTGCTTAGTGATTTGAATTGGAGAAATTGAAGATTTTGTAAAAAAATTCTAAAACATAAATTGAGGATTTGAAGGTCAGTTTGTGGTGGGAATTGGATGATTTTGGTGTGGTTGGACTCGTATTAGAATGCGTGGAAGGAATTTGTGAGTTTTGTCGAGTTCCGAGGTGCAAACACTAGGTTGACTTTTTGATTTTGGTTAAAGCTCTTAGCTTTATTATTTGGATTCTCTTCTTATGGCTTTATTTGATGATATTAAGTTTTTATGGCTAGATTTGAGTCGTCCGGGGGTTGATTCGAGAGGGAATGATTTCTTAAAGTACTAATTTGTCTTGCTTGTGTGATGACCCGATATGTCATTTTGCATTTTAGCCTTTATTCTTGGATTTTGAGACTCGAATAACTCCGTTTGGCATTCTTCAATTTGCGTGCATGGTCCGAGTCTTTTTCGAAAAACTTTAATGTGAAAAATTTAAGAAAATGTGAAATTTTTCCTTAAAACTAATTTGAGTTGACTATGGTCAACATTTTGTGTAAATGGACCCAGATCCGTGTTTTGACAGGCCCGGTTGATACGAATCATGATTTGGGACTTGGACATATGCCTGCAATTTAATTCGGAAGTCTCTAACTTGTTTTGACTCATTTTGCCGAAAACTAGCATTTTTGAAAGTAGAAGAATTTCAAGGTTTGATTGAAAGTTGAATTCTTAGCTAACGGGTTCAGATTTGATGTTAAAACTTGGAATATTTCTGTATTGCTATTTGAAACTTGCATGAAAAATTTGGTGTAAAATGGAGTTAATTTGACGTGATTCGGACGTCCGGTTGTAGAATTTCAAGTTCTTGAGTTTCTTTGAAAATTTTATACATTTTGATGTCCGATTCGTAGTTTTAGGTGTTATTTTGGTATTTTGATAGTGACGCGAATTCGCATGATGTTATTAACACTTGTGTGCATGTTTGGTTTGGTGTAAAACGGAGTTAATTTGACGTGATTCGGACGTCCGGTTGTAAAATTTCAAGTTCTTGAGTTTCTTTGAAAATTTTATACATTTTGATGTCTGATTCGTAGTTTTAGGTGTTATTTTAGTATTTTGATCGTGACGCGAATTCGCATGATGTTATTAACACTTGTGTGCATGTTTGGTTTGGTGCCCGAAGGGGCTCGGGTGAGTTTCAGATAGGCTAATTTTGGACTTTGGAGAATAGCTGATGACTCCTTGTTGCTGGTGTGGTTTGCAAACCTCGCAGTTGTGAGGTGGGGGATCACATTTGCGATGTTTGGCCTGTTATGTAATGGTCGCATTTGCGAACATTTTTCTCACAATTGCAAAGGTGGTCTGTGGACACCAGAGATTGCATTTGCGATCATTTGATTGCTTTTGCGAAATTCCAATGTTCGCATTTATGAATTAGTCGTCGCAATTGCGATGACCACATAGATGTCAGGAGTTCGCTTTCGCGATGACTTTTTTGCATTTGCAGTGTTACAACCCATATTCACGTAAGTTAGATCACGCCGTACCTTAGTCAACATAAATCCAAGAAATGATTATCTTTGAGATGATAAGAAGTTAATCCTATTGGTCTTAAATGATACAAGGGTGTATAAGAGCGGTTAACAAGTATTAGAAGTCAAACGAATCAAGGATGTTGTAACCCGTATTTTCGGGTAAAACTAGAGGTGCTTAATATGCTCAATAGGTCGTGTTTTAAGTTATTTGAATCATATAATATCCGTATCATAAGTCTTGAAGTCAAACGAGTTATGAAATAAAAGTCGATAAATTTTACTTAAACTTTAGGTCAAATTTTACTAAGATTTTCTTCCAATTTACTTGGAATTACGGGGTTATCTTCCCACCAAATTGAATATCTATGAGTCTATTTCCAATGTATTAAACTGTTTGTTGATACGACGTCAGAGTAGAGAGATATTCGCGTTTTCGTGAGATTGCGTAAAAAGCTCTCTATGGACCCATATAGGCGGTTGAGATATATTCCTATTATTAATAAGAGGGAATTTGAGCTGCCTCCGGTAAACATTTGAGTTGCATCCGATTTCAATATGGGTCATAAGGGTATTTATGATACTTTACTGAAATTGAGCAAAACTATTGGCTGAAAGAATCGATTACTGTAGCTCCAAAAAAACTTTTGAACCGTGTTGACCATTTTGCCCATCTTTTGATATGCTATTTTATTTAGGCCTCATTTGTTTTTCTTAAGATTAAGACGTCTGAATCTGAATACACATCTGAATATCAAGATGTGTATTAAGATTAAAACATCTAAATCTGAGTACACATCTGAATATTAAGATGTGTATTAAGATCCGAATACTAAATGATTAAGACTGTTTGATTTTTAATATCTAAATGTATAAAATTTATCTTTATTTAAAAATTAATAAACATACAATTTAAATGAAATACTAATTAATCTAATATTCTATCAAAAAAATATAGTAGTTGCTGGTAGTGATGGCTAACGGTGGCGCTTGTGAATGCCGACTAGAGGCGATGGTTGGTGGTAGACTTGATTGATGGTGGTGGTTCAAGGTAGTAGCTAGTGGTGATTAGTAGTTGGCGATTATGATTGAGGATGGTGGTGGTGAGTGGTGATAGTTAATAATGGTGGGTGGTGGTGATAGTTGTGATTGAGGAAAGTGGTTGTGGGTGGTGGTAGTTTATAATGATGGTAGTGCCGGTTATGATTGTTGATAGTGATGGTGTGGTTAGTTGTGGTAGTTGAGGTGGATGAGTGTTTTTGGTGGGAGCGGTGCGGATGGCAGGTGGTGGCAGTCGATTATGGTGGCGGCAATGATTGAGGATGATGGTGGTGATGATGGTGGTGGTAGTTTATAATGGTAGGTGGTGGCGACAATTAATAATGAATATGGATGATAGCATCTTAATGAAATTAAGTTTCTGTTATGGATCTTAATCATACAGACCTATTCAGACCCATTAAATGGTTATGAAGTGAAAAAACAAACACACTTAATGATTACAATCTAAATAATTAAGATTAGAACTTTAAATATAAACACACTTAATGTCTAAGATCTGAATGATTAAGATTCAGACCTTCATTAAGTGCAAACAAATGAGGCTTTAGACTCCTACATGTGGAAGAAATCGCGTGAGGTGGACAGTTTTTAAGATGCTATTTAGTATTTGGCCAGCAATTTCAATGCTGAGCATATATAGCCATTACTTTGTTATAATCAATATGAATAGGCGTTTTTACCCTTTCTTCATCTCTTTTCTTTTCAACCCTTTTTCATTATCAAAATCTCAAAACCCGCTCTTCTCTCCATCACTTAAGCTCTCGTTTCTTCTATGAAATTTTGGGTATTCAAAATGAGATGACACATTAATGTTTCTAAAGACTTGAAATATCGTTATTAGAATGTGATTGCCCATGTTTCTCAAATTTTTCTGATATTCGTTGCCCACTTATTTGAGTAAAGATATACCACTATTTGTGAGTCTCATAGTTGTATTTCATTTTTTCATTCTTCTGTTTCTAGAATTAAATGCAGTGGAACATTTCCAAAGAGCTTTGATTGCAAAAACAAAAATGACATGTAATTATTTTGATAGGTTTCAACTGTTGAAGAATGAACGAGAAATGGAGTAGCAGGCAAAATTTTGAAAATGTGTTCATAAAAGTTAAGGATGAAGTGTTTTTTACTTTTGGACTTGGATCTCAAAGTTAAGGACTGAAAACTATAAGATAAGGACCTATTGTCCTTAACTTTTTAACTTGAAACTTTAAGTTAAGGACTGCTTATCCTTAACTTTTTAACTTGAAACATGAAGTTAAGGACTGCTTGTCCTTAACTTTTTAACTTGAAACGCTCGAATTCATAAGCTAACTGTGTTTATGAATTTTTAGTTAAATGTGTTCATAAAAGTTAAGGACGAAGTGTTTTTTACTTTTGGACTTGGATCTCAAAGTTAAGGACTGAAAATTAAGTTAAGGTCCCATTGTCCTTAACTTTTTAACTTGAACTTTTAAGTTAAGGACTGAAAACTATAAGTTAAGGACCTATTGTCCTTAACTTTTGAACTTGAAGCTTGAAGTTAAGGATTGCTTGTCCTTAACTTTCAAACTTGAAAGTTGAAGTTCAGGACCTATTGTCCTTAACTTTTAAACTTGAAACATGAAGTTAAGGACTGCTTGTCCTTAACTTTTATACTTGAAAGTTGAAGTTCAGGGCCTATTGTCCTTAACTTTTAAACTTGAAACTTAAAGTTAAGGACTGCTTGTCCTTAACTTTTAAACTTGAAACATGAAGTTAAGGACTGCTTGTCCTTAACTTTTGAACTTGAAACTTGAAGTTAAGGACCAAGGCCTCATTTGTTTTTTTTAAGATTAAGACGTCTGAATCTGAATACACATCTGAATATCAAGATGTGATGGCGACATGGTGGTAGGTTATAATGTTAAGTGGTGGCAGCAGTTAATAATGTATATGTGACAGCATCTTAATGAAATTAAGTCTCTGTTATAGATCTTAATCATACAGACCTATTCAGACCCATTAAGTGGCTGTGAAGTAAAAAAACCAAACAAACTTAATGATTAAGATCTGAATAATTAAGATTCAGACTTTAAAAACAAACACACTTAATGTCTGAGATCTGAATGATTAAGATTCAGACCTCCATTAAGTGCAAACAAATGAGGCCCAAGTGTCCTTATCTAACTTGCTTAGATAGTGCAATTGTATGATTTAACAAAAAATCAATGAGCAAATAAATAAGTATACTTTTATGCAATTGAATAGCATCGACTCCCTCTAATCAACCCAACTGCCACTCTAGCAGTTGAAATCTCACTGCTACTAAGAGTTAAATTTATTTTTATTCGCTTTCTTGATAGTTATTTGGAATATTTTTAGTCTAAATTTTAATATAAACTGTGTATTACTAAACCAACTTTAATTTGAATACTTTTATATATTCTAATGATCATCAATTAGAATCAGGTATAATGTGAAAGCTTATGCTAATCCCTATGAATATGATAAATTGGATACAAAAAAAAACGTCAAATTGAATGAGATGAAAAAAATATCTTCAAAGGATGTCTATCACGTTCAACCTCGTTCTTGAGAAGTTATAGCATAAGGGTATTTTCGTCCAATCAGGTAAAAGTTCATTAAATTAATGGCTAAAAAATAAATACATTTAAAACACTGACTTTAAAATAAAGACAACTTCTATTAGTATCTATTTGTACACATCCCCTGCATGTTCCATCAGCTGCCAAGTTATGCCAGCCATTATACTGGGCCCACAAGAATTACAGAGTTCACCGACAAATTTGCATGTACTTTTTCTTTTTAGCTATTGATTTAATTCGTCAGAATTTTTAATTATGAAAATGAAAGTTGAACTTCAAAAAATTAAGAAATTTTCAACTTCTGTTAATGGACTATGAAAAAAATATTAACTTTTTGATTCGTTCTGCCTTTAAAATTTATATATACTATGTTGCCGTAATTAAACTGTCTATTATATATATATGATGGCTAGTATTATGAATTCACACAAAAGGTTCATGATAATCATGTGAGTTTAAGTTGTGGGTACCTTATGACCCATATTGAAATCGGATGCAGCTCAAATGTCTACCGGAGGCACCTCAAACTCCCTCTTATTAATAGTAGGAACAACTTACCAAGTATATTTGTGTTATAATTTAATTAGATTATGATGAGCAAGTATATTTTCACATATTTAATTGTACCTACATATAAAAATTAATTAGAAGAAAAATGAAAAGAGATTCGCATAATAAATTTTACATTTTGCCATGGGGCTAATCATTAGGTGACAAAATAGGAAAGATTGACCTATTTCATACTTCTTGAAACAACAACATTTCTGTTTATACTGCCCTATTTCATGATGCAATAGTTTAAAAATCTTCGTTGGTGCACTTAAAACACTGAATTGTCAAATAGACGTTATTGAATGTCAGTTCAGCCAAGTGACAATTCAGGGAACTTCTAAACATAATTTATTTTTGGGCCACCAACATTTCAGGTGAGTAACAATTTCCATATTCTAATACCTAAAATTAGGGGTGTGAAATAGGCGAGTTAGACTCATTTTGAGCAGGTTAAAATGGATTGGATTAGTACCTGTCTAAAAGTCACTAGGACTGAGATGAGTTGAGTCCAGATGGGATAAAATTTAGATCATGGCTCAACCCGCCTAACCTTACCAAATTTTAATTAATATGAGTTATTTTCTTATAATTTGTATAATTAATAATTCAAGATCAGACGCATTCAATAACCAACCAATCTTTGGGCAAGTTGGATGAGTTTGGGCTTGGGCCAAATTTGACAACCTTTCTTAAAATAATTTATAAATCAAAGTCTGGTGTAGGATATTATTACCTACTCAACTACGCTTACCATCATTAGCTAAAAGATATTTGATTTTTTAAAATCTCTCCGTTTTCCCCCTAAAAGTAAAATGGCAAATAATGACATTATCACAGGCGGAGCTAGCATATATTTGCTTGTTCGTCGAACCGAATAATTCCATAACTACTAGCGAAGCTAGCATATATTTATATGTTTCGTCGAATCGAGTAATTTTGATATTCTGTATTTCGTGACTAACATAATAGAATATAATTCATGCATACTATGCTACACGAAGATTTAATAGAAGAAAATATGTAAAACAGAAGAACTAAAATGTCAAAGAAGCAACACGTCGGGAGAAACACCTACTCATTGAATGACATAAGGTCATTATGCCAAGTTGCCTGATATGTCATAAATCATGTAGCCTGATAACGTAATATTTGAACAACATATATCTCTAAAGGAACTAAATTTATCCCCCTATTATCTAATCTAACAGTGCACCATCTATAAAACTTCAAACGACAAGCACAAATTTAAAATAAGTTAGTCAATGTTAACTAAGGACTGTCAAGCTTGGTGCAAAAAAAGTATTTGGATAGCTTGTAATCATCGTCGAGTTATAGAATGAAAGATGCACAGTTATAATATGGCACAACTAAATACAATTCAAAGTGTTTACATTCCTATAACTTTTAATGTATTTTTTTGTGGTGGAAGAACATTTCCTAAAAATAGTAGTTTAAAGAGTCAAAATTGTCATTGTACAAAAATTTGGAACAAATATTTCTCTAGCCAAATGTAAAATCAAATATGCATAAAATTTGATGAACGAAAAATGACATTGTAAAAGGAGGAGTTCCCGAGAATATCACAATCCAAATATGTACATGCTCAATTTTCGTAAAATTTTTGTAAGAGATTGCACTTAAGTAACTAACATATGATGCCATTTTTGTGTTGATATGGTTGGTTTAATTTATGAAGACCTATCTTTGTATCTACTTCAGTTCTCCATTAATTTGCCAATTGCATTACTCAGTCCACTGACTAAGTGCATTTTGATAGTAGTACTTAAAATTTGCTTTGGTTAATTCGATAAATCGATAGGAATAAATAAGTTAATATAGAAAATTCCTCCCCTTGCCATATTTTATGAAGTGGCTTTAAACGTTTTCATGTTGTACTAGAGGATCATTAATTTTACTATGATGGAATTGTAAATTGGAGTTCGTTTGATTTTTTGTAACAAGTCTGCCGCTTCTTGAATTTAAAAGATAAATTAAAATTTTATGTTCGACGAAGAAAGATAAATATAGTAGTGCTAGAATTATCTTTAAAAGAGGACAGACTTAAAAGACTTTCAAATATTGGGTTCGTGCTAGCACGGGCCTACTCTCACCTAGTTGATATATATGAGATGTCTTAAGCTCGTTTTAACTCATTCTTTTTCAATCACTTCAGACCATAGACACTCAAAAACTCTCTCTCAAGGTTCTCTCATGATCCAAGACCCAAACAAAGAGCAAACAACACAAATCAAGTGTCGAGAATCCCGTTGCGCTAGTAAGTTTCTTGTTCTTCCTATTGTTGCTGATTTTGGTGTGGTTCCAGCTCGCGTGGGAGGCTGTTTTAAATGGTTTAAGTTCTGTAAAATACTATCTCAAGTTTTTAATATAAACCCAAGGTGATTTCAAGCCTTGCAAAGTGATTCTAGTGCCCAAAAATCCGAATTGGTTGCTAGTTTCGGTTCCTTGTTCAAATTGGAGTTGTTATATCTGTTTAAAGGTAAGGAACCTCTTTCCCTACATGTATTTAAGATTATCCAAGTTGCGGCTAAGTCGTTGAAGCTAGAACTTGTGAGGTATCTATCGAAACGCTTGTTAGTAATGTTGTTGGTTGGTGGACTGTTCTGGGAGGCTTAGTATGATTATTATTGATGTTTTTGGGCTGTATGGTGATTGTTTTAGCTTGTGGGAAGTCATATAAATAGGGGAGGTATTGTCCGTTTCGTCATAAAATATGTTGAGGACGATATATAATAGTTCCGACGCTTGAAAGATAACGATAGTATAATTTCACTTATTGTAGACTAAGGAGCCGTGACATTTGCATAGCTTGAGGTTCGGTAGTATATACAGGGTATGTGAGGTTATTCATTTCCTTCTTTTGCACGACTCTGATTGTACATAATGTAATGAACGAGATTCCAATGTAATGGGCAGTATATACAAGGAATTGTGCAACCATTGATCAGTTGGATTTTACCGAGCTCCACGTGACCGGGTACGATTCTACCGAGCCTTATGATGGCCGGGTACGTTTTTACCGAGCCTATTATGATCGGATACGATATGATGATGATGATGCCCACAGAAGCATATGTTCTTAAAAGTTTATGTGTTTAATATATATATATATATGTGTGTGTGTGTGTGTGTGTGTGTCATGCATTTCATGCCAGTAACCCTTAGAGGTACTTAGATGTTACAAGATGTACATTCTCTATTTCTATTTACATTACTATTCTTACTGCCTTACATACTCATTACTTTATTCGTAATGACATCCCTTTTATTTGTGGACGTTGCATGTCGTGCAACAGGTCCTGATAAACAGGTAGACGAAGCTCCCCTACCACAATAAGCTGCCCAGTTCAGCGGTTATTAGCGATGTCCCTTCTCCATACTTGCCGTGGTCTTGGTATGCACTTTTGTTATCGACATTATGGGTATGTCGGGGCCCTGTTCTGGCAATGTTGCATCACTTATGTTCCTTTAGAGGCTCATAGGCAGGTGTCGACTCATGTATTGCTTTTATTGCCCTGTCCACTGATTTTTGTTGTATAGTCTCTCATGGCAGCTTATCAGCTCGTACCTTATATTTAGCTGCATCACAGCCTTGTTGGCCCATGTTATGTATGTTCATGCAATTATCTATCATTGTAGGTTGTTCATGATTCATGTCTACCATTTATGTTGATCTTGTCGGCCCTTATAAAAAATAAGAAAGGTTAGATAAAATATACGTTGGTGCTTGGCAGATATGGTCCGGGTTTCAATCATGGCCCTCCAAATTGGGTTGTGACATGCGGGGTTCGCATTTGCGAACCCCACGTCGCATTTGCGACATTTGCGACTGGACAAAAAATTGAAGGACGAGATTTTTAGCCTCATTTTCATATTTTGGAACCCTAGACTTGGTAGGAGGAAATTTTGAAGAGGGAATTTCATCTACAAACTTTGGGTGAGTGATTTTAACCTATTTCTAGTCATATTGTAACATCAAAATCATGTGAAACAAAGTGAAAAATTGTGAAACTTCGTCAAGTTTTTGAAAAATAAGAAATTGTGTTTTAAAAGTCGATTTTGACTCGAATTGTGAGATTAATCACATATATGAACTCGTGGGGGTCATGGGTAGTCGAAATCTACCATTAGACCGGGGTTTTGACCGGGCGAGCCCCCGGTTGACTTTTTGGGAAATTGTAAAGATCTTAGCTTTATCTATTGTAATTGATTTCATCGCATTGTTGTTGATATTAAGTCGATTTTTGTTAGATTCGATTGGTTTGAAGGCGAACTTTAGAGGAAAGGCCCGAGTTGAACTTTGATTTGGTTGTGGAGTGAGGTAAGTGTTGGGTCTAATCTTGATTTGAGGGATCTAGGGGCCCTTGAATTATACGTATGTGAATTACATGTGTAACAGAGTATATGCAAGGTGGCGAGTGTATATCCGCCATCAAGATGATTGTTTCCATGCCTTTCTCGTATTTCATGAATTATCTTACTCCGTGCCTTAACTGTTACATGTTTTAATTGCTTTCTATGCCATTATTTTGTTACTTTTCATTAATTATTCTTGTATTTAATTGTTCGTTCCTTCCACGACTCTGTAATTAATTGTTGCTTGCCTTAGTTGTCTTACTTGCACAACTTAACTGTCATGTACTTGACTTGTCTTATTGATTTTGTATTATTCATAGCATTCCTTTGATTACTACGTGGTTCATTTACTGCTTTGCTTTTATAGAGATTCTTGTAATTAAGCTATTGAATCGATTACATTTATTGAAATTGTTTATGGATCGAGTTGCACGCCGCAATAGTTGTAATATGGTGGAATAAGGTGTACCGATAGCTTATACTAGGGTGATAAAAGATATGGATGATGTAGCTAAGACTCGGGTTAGGAATTTGGGAGGTGACTCAGATCCTTTTCCGGTGGTTATGGGGTTACACCAACGATTTGCGCTCAACTCGTTCTTGCGATGGACGCACGAAAGACTGGAGGTATGGAGGCAGGCTGTAGTGTCTAATGGTTTCAAGTTGAGTAGGACCAAGATGGAATATTTGGAGTTTATTATTATTATTGTTATTATTATTATTATTATTGTTATTATTATTATTATTATTATTATTATTATTATTATTATTATTATTATTATTATTATTATTATTATTATTATTATTATTATTATTATTATTATTATTATTATTATTATTATTATTATTATTATTATTATTATTATTATTATTATTATTATTATTATTATTATTATTATTATTATTATTATTATTATTATTATTATTATTATTATTATTATTATTATTATTATTATTATTATTATTATTATTATTATTATTATTATTATTATTATTATTATTATTATTATTATTATTATTATTATTATTATTATTATTATTATTATTATTATTATTATTATTATTATTATTATTATTATTATTATTATTATTATTNTATTCATAATTTTTTGAAATTCAGATGAGGCATTTTTAAAACCAAATGGCATAACATTCCACTCAAATTGCCCAAAAGGAACATTAAAAGCAGTTCTATAATAATGTTCTTTAAAAATCTGAATTTGCCAATATCCTGATTTGAAATCAAATTTTGAAAATATATTAGCATCATATAATCTTGATAAAAGATCTTGACAGATTTGGTGACCAAGAAACCTGACATCAGTTTGAAATAAACTCATTTTTGATTTAGAAATAACTAAACCATTTTGTATAACAATTCTTTTAAAAATATCAAGATGCCTGATATGTGTTTCAAGAGTTTTGGAGTAAACCAAAATATCGTCTATATAAACAATGACAAAATCCAAATATGGATTAAAAATATCATTCATAATTTTTTGAAATTCAGATGGGGCATTTTTTAAACCAAATGGCATAACATTCCACTCATATTTCCCAAAAGGAACATTAAAAGCAGTTCTATAAGTATGTTCTTTAAAAATCTGAATTTGCAAATATCCTAATTTTAAATCAAATTTTAAAAATATATTAGCATCATATAATCTTGATAAAATATCCTTTTTATTTGGAATAGGATATCTAATCCATTTTAAAAATTTATTTAAAGGTTTATAATTAATAACCAATCTAGGAATACCACGTTCTTGCTCAGCTGCTTTATTAACATAAAAAGCAGTGCAAGACCAAGATGACTTTGAAGGTTTTATCAAACCCTTTTGTAAAAGACTATCAATCTCTTTTTTGCAAAATTCNGAGTTATTATTCGTATGTCTACAAATAGAAGAATACATTAACATACGATGTACCATAATTGAGACCTGTCTTTCTGTTAGGCCATCAAGGTTCCATTCATAAACCTCATTCCCACTATATGACGTATTAGTCTGATTCCAATCTCTTTCTTCTATAAGAACATCTTGAGGAGTTGGACGAGGGTAATAATAAGTCATCATAGCAGGAATAGTAGCATATCCACCTTTACTAACAACCTTTTGTTGGTTGCGATATCTGGAATTAAACCGTCTAGAATTGACTTCAGAGGTTTCTACATTATTATTTTCAGAAAATTGATTTTCGATTTTATTAATTTCTGAAATATCATTTGATAAACCAATAGGTTTAGTGGTCAATCCAGAAAGCTTTTTATCAATCAAACTTTCTAAATCATTGAAATAAAGTCTATGATACTTCGAACCAGACTATTTTGGTAGAAACCAATTTTGCAAAGTCTAAGGTCACCACAAGGAGACCTATTAGGTGGGAAGAAATTAATTTTCCAATTACATGGACTTTAAATTCGGTTATATCCCCAAGCCAAGTCACAGAGGAAGCCACTAATAGTGA
>ML384901.1:1079-29145 GCA_005239525.1 Nicotiana knightiana
ATATATATATATATATATATTGAAAATGACTAATTTAAAGCAATTACCACCCTGAATATTAAAAACATTTAGGGGCACTGATTGAAAACAATAATGCGCCCCGTTGCGTAAAAATTCTAGTCCGCTTCTACCTACACGTCTTAGAATTTCAATTGTCAAGCATGACCAACCACCCTACACTTCATCCATCTCATAATCAAACAAGAACTACCAAAAAATATGCTCAGAATCACAACTTTATTTTATTTAAGGTTTTAATCAAACACCTAGCATACATTAGGTTGCAGTCATAGTTTTCAAGCACAAACGGAGCATAATATCTTCCAATTTCAACCAATTTACGTAATGAGTACCAATGAACTCATAACAACAAGTGATATATAAGGAAAACTCTATAAACCACCAAGGAACACAAGGTCTACACTAAATACTAGAAAAGAAAGAAAACTAAAAGTCTACACAAAAAATTTGAAAAGAAAGAAAACTAAAAAATTATCTAACTACTAAAACGAAGCTTCCTAGGGTTTGGGGGGTAGGGGACGATAAGAAAATTACTAGAAGAAAGAAAGAAAAACACTTTCTTGGTAGTGATAGAATGGGAGTGATTGAGGGAGAGGAAGAAAGTTTAAGGAGAAGAAGGAAAGTGGTGGGGGTGGTGGGTTGGGGGGGGGGGTTGCTGTGTTTAAGTGGCAAGGTAAAAGGGTCTTTGGGTAAGGGTATAGAGGGGATGGGGGCATGAACTCTAATTACAAATTAAACAATTTTTTTTTAATGGATTAAGACCCAATTATGATGTGACTTACAACGGGTTGTACGACTTGACAAGAGCTTTCTTTTGTGCCTCGATTTATCGTCCAAAAACCTAATGTAATGTGATTTGGCTTGGCACGTCATGGGCCATGGTGTGCCACACGGTGTGTCTAGCCTTTTTTCTGGCCTCTCCATATTTTTTCAATCCTTTTCCCTGGTCTTTCGCTTTTGGGTCCTATTTCACATGTTTGTTATCAAAAACATGCACCTTCTCCTAAACACGTAACATGAGATACAACTACATACCATCCTACAAAATCAAGACAACTACAAAGAGCAAGGAAAGGGTTAGAAATAGTTCTCAGTTATAGTTGTCAGATTGACTCTCCTTATTTTAGGATCAATTGATTATGATGCTAGAGGATCACTAGTGAAATTCTCCAGCAATATGTGGTCTCAGTCCATGACCATTCATCTTAAAACTATCTGTTCCTTCATCGTTTTTAATTTCAATTGCTCCATATGACGAGACATGATTCACCACCAATGGACCAGTCCATCTTGACTTGAATTTTTTTAGGAAAAGTCTAAGACTAGCATTGTAAAGCAAAACTTTATTTCCTTCATGAAACTCCTTTGATTTAATTCATACCACCTTTTTGTCTTTTCCTTGAAAATTTACGCATTATCAGACACGTCTACTCGAATTTCGTCCAGCTCGTTCATCCTTAATAATATATTCTCACATAACTGAAATTAAGCAACTTAATTGCCCAATATACTTTATGTTCTATCTAAAAAGGTAAATGAAACGATTTCCCAAAAACTAGCTTATATGATAAAACCCCTATGATTGTTTTGACAACTATTCTATCCGCCTATAAAGCTTCATCTAGTTTCACAGACCAATCCTAAGGAGAAGCACCATCATTTCTCAAGAATTCATTTACGCTCATGGTTAGCCACTTTAACTTGCCCACTAGTTGGTGCGTGATACCAGATTATAATTTTATGAGTTATACCATATTTAGAAAGAAGCACAAAAACTAATTATTTACAAAATGAGACTCATTATCACTAATGATGACTCGAGGTGTGCCAAATGAGTGAATATATTCTTTTTCAAAAATTCACACACCACAACGAGCATCATTAGTCATAATAGAGATTGTCTCGCCCCATTTAGAGACATAATCAACGACTACTAAGATATACTCATAGCGGGGTGCCCTCAGCGTCGACGAACATGTACTAGGGTGTATGTGCGACTCGTTTAATTCATGAGCTGGCACAAAAGCAAGAAAATGACTTTTACAGTATCAATATCAGTATCGATGAATGGGATAGGATGGAAGAAGGAAATCCATTCATTATTACAGATTCTCTATCATATCCCTTTATTGTGTATGAAGTTTATGGTTTTCTTTGGTGTAAATCCAATCACATGACTTAAAATGATAAAAAAAAAATCTATTAGTAACAAATGGTTATCCATTAAGCGGAGAACATCTTATTTAAAAAGCATAAAACATAAAGATTAGGCAGGCTCCCACTTCTGCAAGAATGGACTGAGAGGATGGGATTAAGGGAATAGGCCTATAAAGTCAATACCTCAAACATAAAACATTTTACAAAATAGAATTGAATTTAGGGGAATGTAAAGACCCGACCGGTCGGTTTGAGCTTTAGCAATAAACCCATTTCTCTCATTTTTTCATCTTCTTCCTTAGACGAATTCCTCCATTGTTGAGAGCTTTCGACCAGGTCTTGCAAGGTAAGTAGTTCCCACCCATAAGCTTGTTCTATGGATGTATCTTTGCCTAATTAATTACACAAATTAGTGCAAAAAAATCAAAAAAATGGGTAGTAACCTAGAACTTGTGATCACCTTAGAATATTCAGTGAATTGGACACGAAATCAAGTAAAAATAGTGTATTTATGATCCTTAGGCCTTGGGTGAGTGTTTCCTTCGAAAGTTTCGAGAATCCGAGCGAGCGGGCCCGGTGTCGAATTTTAATAAAATTGAAAGTATGCTAGGAAATGGATAATTAGGCCATGTAAATGAATATTTGAATCCTTATTGATATACTTGAGTTGATTATGCCTAGATAATACCATTCCGGAGTCAAATTCTAAAGGAAAAGCAGTGTTAGAAGGTTGATTGATATATTTCGGACCCGAGATAAGTGTTCGGTCTAACCTTAGCTTGAGGGAATATGAGTTGAGTCTTGATAGCTACTTGCTAATTGTAAAGTACGATGTATAGGCATGGTACGAGTATCTATACATTGGTGTCTAGCATGACCGTGAGGCCTTATATTGTGAATATTCTGATTTTGTGGTAATTCCCATGCTTAATTGATGATTTCTATATGTTGTGAAGAATATGTGAAGGGAATTGTATTCTTTAATCATCTTTGGAGCATTGGCTCAACTTGTGAAATGATTTATGAAGATATATGAGATAACTACATCCTTTGGAGCATTGGCTCAAATTGTAACATGAATGGTGAAGAATTATGAGATATTACGTCTTTGGAGCATTGGCTCAGATTATGAAATGAATAATGAGGAAATATGAGATATTATAGTCTTTGGATCGTTGGCTCAAGTGATAGAATAAATCATGGAAATGAAAGTGAAAGAAAGAGAAAGAGTTATTGAAATATACCCTTGTCGGAATTTAATTATTTAATTGATGTTTCGCTTGCCAGGATTTAATTGTTTGATATTGTCTCCCTTGCCGGGATTTCTATGTCAATTTTGTTTACTCCCTTGCCCGTTGTTTGTGATTGTTGTATGGGTGAGGAAGAGTGTAAAAGCACGAAGGGTAATGTCGTGCACTTGATTTGGTGAGTATGAGAGTAAAGCACGAAGGGTGATGCCGTGCACTTGTCTTGGTGAGAATGAGAGTAAAGCACGAAGGGTGATGCTGTGCATTTTTTATATTGTTTCCCTTGCTGGGATGTTGATATTTCTGTTATTGTTCCCTTGCCGGGATTCCTATATCTATTTTGTTTACTCCTTTGCCCCTGTTTGTGATTGCTGTTTGGGTGAGGAAGAGTGTTAAAGAACGAAGGATGATGCCGTGCATTATTTGACATTGTGAGGAAAGAGTGTAAAGTACGAAGGGTGATGTCGTGCCATACGATGTACCATTCCGTACCGATGTTCATTTAATACATTATACATTGCATAGTGAGGAAGAGAGTAAAAGTACGAAGGGTGATGTCGTGCCATGATTTACATTGATTATATTATACATTGCATAGTGAGGAAGAGAGTAAAAGTACGAAGGGTGATGTCGTGCCATGATTTACATTTATTATATTATACATTACATAGTGATGACGAGAGTAAAAGCACGAAGGGTGATGTCGTGCCATGATTTACATTTATTATATTATACATTACATAGTGATGACGAGAGTAAAAGCACGAAGGGTGATGTCGTGCCATGATTTACATTGATTATATTATACATTGCATAGTGAGAACGAGAGTAAAAGCACGACGGGTGATGTCGTGCGAGTTTGTGATTTCTTTTCCTTATTGATATGCTGGCTTGTTGTTCCTTTCCTTATTAAGATTTCTTATATGAAATTGTCATCTCCCCACAGCATGTTCCCCTTCCTTTGTTAATTGTTTTCTCCCTACATTTCCTATTCGTTGTATATATGTATATATTTTTTTAGAACTGCACAGGTTTATTTGGTAGTTTGTTTCTAGCTTCGTCACTACTTCGCCGAGGTTAGGCCAGGTACTTACTCAGTACATGGGGTCGGTTGTACTGATGCTACACCTGCACTTCTTTTATGTTGTGCAGATTACGCAGCCGGACCCGGAGGACATCATTAGTAGGAGTGTCTTCCAGTTCATCATATAGGATTCAAGGTATACCCGCTGGTGTTCGTGGGCCTTGGCGTCTCTTCTATCCCCTTGTCTTTGATTCTGTCTTGTTTTTCCTTTAGTTTCGAAGGCAGACATGTATTTCCTTTTAGACTTGTATTTAGCACTCTTAGACAGTTCGTGAGTTTGTGACTCCAGGTTTTGGAAAATTTTGCGTCGTTATGTTGTGATTGTATTTACTTAGCTTAATCTGTATTTATTCCGCTGATTTAATTTCGAAGCATTTTAGCTTATTCTGGAAAGTTGAGATTTTTATGCTAGTTTAGCTATATACGTTGGCTTGTCTAGCGGGTTCAACGTTAGATGCCATCACGACCCGACCAACCGTCTTGAGAATTTGCATTTCGTTCAGCTTTTTTGAAGTCTTAATTAGCTTTGTATAATGTATTATGACTTGTGTGAATCATCGGTTTTTGTTTTCAGGTGATTTAGAATTGATTTGGAAGGATGATTCTCAACAATGAAGTTTTAAGTTGAAAGAGTTGACCAAGTTTGTCTTTTTAGTATTTGAATCGGAGTTTTTATGATTTTGGTAGGTCCAGATAATGATTTTTGACCTGAGCATACACTCGGAATTTCATTTGGATATTGTTAGAAGGTTCCAGTACTAACTGGCAAAAGTTGAAAATTTGAAGGTTTGAAATATTCATAAGTTTGACGGGGATTGAATTTGATGATATCAGATTTGGATTGTGGTTTCGGGATTTGGAATATCTTTATTATGTCATTTTTGACTCGTGTAAAAAATTTGAGTCCATTACGAGTTGATTTAATAAGGTTCGGCTCGAGTTTGGAAGTTGAAAGATTCAAAGTTCATTAAGCTTGATTTGATTTGCGGTTTGTGTTTTCGATGTTGTTATGCGTGATTTTGGTCCTTAAATAAGTTCGTGTTATGTTATGAGACTTGTTGGTATGTTTGGACGGGGTCCCGAGGGGCTCGAGTGAGTTACAGATGTGGTTTAGAACATTTTATCTCTTGTTGCATTGCTGAAGGAATATCTGGTGCTGATGCAACCACATTTGCGGAGTCTTGGTCGCAAAAGCAACTTCACAGATGCGGACTATTAATCACAAAAGCGGGAAATGTTGGGTGAGGAAGGATCACAAAAACGGAGTTTTGAGCGCATATGCGATTGGCTGGATCAAGGGTTAAGTTTTTAGCTAGTTCCGCTGACGCAGATGTATTGTCGCATAAGCGATGCCGCAGAAGGACCTCATTTGTTCGAAAAAGCAAAAATGTCTGGGTAGAAACTATAAATCGAGGGCTTGGTCCTTTTATAATATTTTGAGTTGGGAAGCTCGGATTTGGGCGATTTTGGAGGAAATTTTCATCACATGGATTAGAGTAATTGTTCTATACTTGGTTTTGAATATATTTCTTTCACACCCCGACCTCAGGGAGTGAGACCGGCGCTTAACCGATATAATCTGGCCGAGCAAGCTTGTTGGATTGCCTTCTACCCAACTCATCCATAAATATAGGATAAGCTTCATTAATCTGCCTCACGAGGATTTATGAAAAACGCTAAATCCATTACCATAGTTACTTCATTTTTATAGTCTCAAAATACATACACATTCATATTTGATATGAAACAAGTAATTCAAATACAACAAGACTAGTTTGACTTTCCCAACTACCATATACAATCCATATTGTGTCTACGGAGCCTCTATGGATACAAAAATATTATGATAATGCCTGCAACAAGGCTCCTGCTATACCTTAAAATATAATACACAATGGACAAAAGATACACGATCTCGAATGATGCGGGGTTCACCAAATCTTCTTAGAAGAGGGTGTGCTGCTATCAACAATCAATGCCACCTGCTGCGGAACCACCTGCATCCATCAAAGATGCAGCATCCCCGACAAAAGGGACGTTAGTACACATGGAATAGAACTAGTATGTATGAATAAACACCCTCTCATTAGAACAAGTAGCAATACAACAAAGAACAATTATAGAACCAATGAAAACCTCAAACAACAATTAACATCAAGTTAGAAGCAAAATTAGTCTTTAATTAAATTTCCATTATTTTATGTTGGGAGATCTTAACATTGATATGCCACCATGATTTTAGCACAGATTTTGATCACCAGTCGATCTTCTAGGCCATCTCACCCAAAGACACCAACCACAATCACAATCATTTCAATCTCAATCAATATTCAAGCACAATCACCACCATGTATATGGCATGGCGTTCGATCACGATCCGACCGGCTAGGCTGTCTCACCACAATTTCGTGTTGATTGACATCACCCTTTTCTAGAAATAATCTAATCCCAAAAAAGTAGAAGTATTCTCATCACATCAATCTCATCCCAAATAAGGGGGAATAGTCACAATTCACTCATACATCGGCACATGTAGTTTTGGGGTTAGGTTATTTCAACCTACCTTCCTTCGTAACTAATGATACTCCCAAAGTGTTTATATATTTTAAGGATTTACAACTCATTTCAATGTCTTTTACATATTTATTAGTTTCATTGGCACTATTGGTCCAAATGCAATGTCGTTCTTGGCACGTTGGCCATCTTTTAATATTTCATACTTACCCTTTAACTTTCAAACATCATCACCGATCCTCAATAACAAATCATATCTATTCAAGACTCTAAGTACACATTTGAGCAAATAGTTGTCTTAAGAATATTGAGTTTCTGTACAAAATTCGGCATAATAACTTTCATTGAAACACGACCTGAAATTCTAACATTTATATATGAATCCCATACTTTGAACACATTCTCAAATAGAAACATATCATAACAGGAGCATTTTGAATACATATTGAACAAATATCTTTTGACACAAGTCTTATTCGGGATAATCACTTATAATGAACTACTCGGGACTTATAAGGACATTGTGGGGCTTCAATTCTAAGAGAAGAGTTTAGCCAACGTACTTAGCCTTGAGATTCCTTAAGTTACTATGATGTTCGAAAATCTTAGCTACTTCGGTCTATTTAGAACAATAACAAAATTGAACAAATATTAGGAAGGAGTTCATGGTTCCTGCTCATTTGAGCATTTTATCAAACATTAGGTGGGCATTATGATCTCTAGCTTCTCCTATGGAGGATTTTGTTTCACCCAACAACCTAAGGTCCTTTTGAGCCTCAATCACCTTCCAACAACTCATGATTGTACTTGCAGGCATAGATACACTCTCATAGCAAAGAATCACACCCCCATAACTATCTTTTACCCCAAGTTCGAAATTGAAACTAGGACATGGAACCATACCTCTTGGATGAAGAACTTGTGAGTTTCTCCTTGTGAATTCTCCAACGTTAAGAAAAAATTGATGGATAATAATCTTAGGAACTTCCCCTCTCACTCTAGACCACTTTCCTCTCTCTAAATATCAGTTAGGACCAACCAAATAACCCACAAGTTATTTTTTAAAAAAAAGGATTGGGTGAAATTTTCCAAACTTAAACTCTATGAAGTCGGGTCTGCAATTACATACCATATTGCAAAACAGGTATGCGACACGCAAAGGGGACCGCAGAAAAAAAGTCCCAAAACTGGGCTGTTCTGGTTGGGTCTGTGGTCCGCAAACCAGCTCTACGGTTGCACAATGTGCCGCAAAACTCCTCTCCGAAAATTATCATGCTGGATCCAGGAAGGATGTGCGGCCCACGAAAGATTATGCCGTCGTATAGTTGACCGCAAAATATCATTAAAAGCTTGCCTAGTTCTCTGCTCCACTTTGCAAAAGATTTGCGGTCGGTAGATCGGTTCTGAGATCGTAGAATGGACTGAAGAAATGCCCTGCACTTCTAAAAAAAATTCTTCAACTCCCCAATGCACTGTTTAACCCCAAAAGTCCATACCGCGGTGAGCTTGCGAGCCAAGAAAAACCTCTACAATCATCAACACATAAGTCTATCTTGGCATCACGAAACCCCGAGTTTAGGTAAAAATTTATGGGGCCTTACATCCTCCCCTCTTAAAATAATTCGTCCTCGAATGAGGGCCAAACTCCATCATTAGAAACCAATGTGACTGAGCTGCTATTCCACACACCAACAGTTCCAAAATTTTGAATAATTCCCTGAATTATTAAAAATTTCAGCAGAGTTTCCCCTGTAACTGGGCCTATCTACCTGTCAGAGAATCCCAGAAACCAATCCTAACAACATAACCACAACACAACGATGTAAAATAATATGGAAACAACACAACCAACATCTCCATAAACATTGCATTACCAAGAAGGAGTATCCTTAACATAAGTTGTACATGGGGAACATAATTTGTGGAAAGTTAGCTCCTAAAATCATGGATACAATTACATAGCTATTCAAATAAATTAGGGTACTTCTTCTTCATATCTTCCTCGGCTTTCTAGGTGGCCTCTTCAACATCCTGCTTCCGCCATAGTACTTTCACGGAGGTAATTTTATTATTTCTCAACGTACGGACTTGCCTATCAAGAATAGCAACTAGAATTTCATCATAAGTCGATTCCGCATGAACCTCAATTGTCTCGATCAATACAATGGGCAACGAATTTCCAATCTCCTTCTTCAACATGGATACATGAAACACCGGATGCACTAAAGACATCTATGGAGGTAGTTCAAGCTTGTAAGTCACCCCAGCAATCCTCTGAATGATTTTGTATGGTCTGATATACCTCGGACTCAACTCCCCTTTCTTACCAAACCACATTATACCCTTCATGGGGGAAACCTTCAAGAATACTCAATCATCTTCTTTGAACTCCAAATATGCGACGCACATCTGAATAGGATTTATGATCACTCTGAGTAGTTTTTAACCGTTTTCTAATGATCTTAACCTTCTCCATAGCCTGATACACAATGTGTGGCCCTATAAACTCTTCTTCCCTAGTCTCGAACCACCCAATGGGAGATCTACATCTCCTACCATATAAAGCCTAGAACGGTGCCATATGAATACTATAGCATGATAACTGTTGTTGTAGGAAAATTCTATGAGTGGCGAATAATCATCCCAGCCACCCTTAAAATAAAGAACACAAGAGCGCAATATGTTCGCAACCGTTTGAATAGTCCACTATGCCTGCCCGTTAGTCTGCGGATGAAAGGTTGTACTAAGATTCACCTGAGTACCCAAACCTTGCTGAAATTTCTTACGAAAATTCTCTGTGAACTATGCCCCTCGATATGAGAGAATAGAAACTTTAGTGTCGTGCAACCTGACTATATCCTTTATGTACAACTGAGCATACTCTTATGCAGTGTCGGTAGCCTTAAAAGGTAAGAAGTGAGCTGATTTCGTGAGTCGGTCCACAGTTAACCAAATTGAGTCAAACTTGCAAGTCGTGTGAGGAAGTTCCACCATAAAGTCCATATTGATCATCTCCGATTTCGACATAGGAATTTCTATGTTTTGTTCTAACCCACCAGGCCTTTGGTATTCGGCCTTCACTTGTTGACAATTTGGAAATCTTTCCACAGAGTCTGCTATATTCCTGTTCATATCATTCCCCCAGTAGAATTCCTTAAGATCATGATACATCTTTGTAGAACCCGGGTGCGCGAAATACCCAGAAGTGTGAGCCTGGGTCATGATTCTTTTCCGGAAACCATCTACATTCGGAACACATAGACGCCCTTAGTACTTTATTGTACCATCATCAATGTCAAGAGAAAATGCCAAGGCTTGTGTTTATGAATCCCCTCCTTCAATTGTACCAACAATGGATCGTTGTATTGGATTCCCTTGACCTCCACGAGAAGCAATGATCAAGCCCTATTTGTACAATCACTCTCCGTCACTAGAAACCTCAAGACGAACTCCCAAACTAGCCAACCGATGAACCTCCTTGGCCAACATCCTTTGATATGCCTCCAAGTGAGACAAACTACCCATAGATTTTCGGCTAAGATCATCCGCTACAACATTAGCCTTCCTCGGATAAGACATAATATCGATGTCGTAATCCTTGGGTAAACTCAAGCCGTCGTCTCTACCTAAGGCTCAATTCCTTCCATTAGAAAATCTATTGAACGCTCTTATGTTCCGTGAATATATCTACATGGACCCCATATAACTAATGATGATGTATACGGTAAAATCGGGGAAGGACAATTTTAAGGCTTCTACAGCATTCCGAGCCTCGACCTCGATTGTATCATAGCAGAATCCGAAGTTCAACTCCGAGGTGCATTCCTTGAGAAAGTATTCCGAGGGATAGATGTACCTCAAGGAAGGGTAAAGATCGAAGACCGTCATGAGAAGGGGGGAAATTTCCAAGGGCACGTGGTTATGACTGACAACGCTTGCAATGATAGTACAGGTCCGTACCGTGACATTGAATAGTTGTACCGGCTGCATTTCTTTATAATAATTACACATGTAATATATTGGGATTCCCTCTCTTATATAAAGGGGACCCTTGTCATTTTTTAAGACACGTGATATTCAATACAAGAACAACAACATTCTCTGCTCTCTAACTCAAACATTCTCTACAATTGCTTCATTGATTATTGCTTCCATTTATTGTGTTTCATTTATTGTTTTTCACTTATTATTTATTGTGGATCATAAAAAGGCCATCTTCGAGGCCCATTAAGCTGTTAATCCTTCATCGATCACCCTCTATGAAGCACTCGAGCTCAACCTCGAGGCTCTGTTTAGACCAGCTCGAGGCCCTCTCTCTCAATAGCTCGGTCTTAATATCAATACTTTCCTTTATTATTATCACACTTTCTTTACTTATATTTAGCATCTATTTCCTAACAAATAGTATTAAAATAAATCACATATTTTTGGAACCACGGAATCAAGTATAATTGAAATTACCATTTTCACGATAAATAGTGTGGCGCCCACCTTGGGGATAATAATAATAGTGATTGTTTTATTGTTGGTTTTCTAAAAACACAAGTTATTCTTCACACTTTTTCCTGCCCAAGAATCTTTGATTTCAGGTCAAAATGTTTAACTCGCTGAATGCATATGAAAACAACGGCATTAAACTTCAAATAGAGAACGGTGCAGCTGCCTCAGGCGCAGGTGTACCACCGCAAAACCCTGGAGGGGCACTAGTACAAATCACTGTTGAGTAGGGCTCACACAACGCTCTGCATGTCAATATAAGCTCCCATATAGATGGAAGTGTGCGCAGAGAAGACCGACACGAAGCGTAGAGAACTCCCGCTCGAAAAAAAGCGGCCCAATAAATGAACAAAGGGCATCTTCAAGAATTTCTTGAAGATAGAGTCAAGAACCACTTCAGAGAAAGAGAATCGAAGAGGAAGAATGGGCCAAAAGAACCCCAGCATACCATTCACGTGATTATTTGAGAAACCGGTGCCCCGCAAGGACCCATGTTCAAACGGGCCAAAGTGTCCATCGTAATGGAAGAGCGAACTCAAAGTTATATACTTGAGGGAACTGTTGTGTTCAGAGAAGAAGATATTAAATCCTTGTCCCAACCACATAACGATGCACTGGTAATTTCTTTTCTCTTAAATAACATTCAAATTAAACGTGTGCTCGTGGATCCAGGTAGCTCGGCCAATATAATCGGATCAGGGGTAGTGGAGCAGCTTGAACTGCTCGACCAAATCATACCCAATTTTAGAGCCCTAAATAGGTTTAAACTGACGAGAGAAACGATGAAGGGGGAAATCATCCTCCCAGTCAATGTGTCCGGTAAAGTTCAGGACACCAAGTTTTATGTCATCGAGGGTAACACGAGATACAACCCCCTGCTTGGAAGGCCATGGATACAAAGTAAAAGGGTGGTACCATCGGCTCTCCACCAGATGTTGAAGTTTCAACTAGAGACGGTGTAAAAATGGTTTATGGAGAGAAGCATGCGGCAAAGGAGATGTTCGCAGAACATGACATGGAACCGACACCCATATCCTTCACCTCGGAGGGTCAGAAGATAAACAGGCCCCCGAGGATGATGAAGAAGACTTCCTCACTCCTCGAACCTTCGTTGCCCCCATGAATCAGAAACAAAAAAAATCAATGGTCGAAGAACTGGAGCAAGCTGTTTTTATGGAACATCTCCCAGATCAAAAGGTATACCTGGGATTGGGATTAACCCCCGAACTTAGGAAGAAACTCATTTGATTTCTTACTAACAACATTGATTGCTTTGCTTGGTCCCACTTATACATGACAGGGATCCCACCGAAAATAACCACCCATCGGCTAAGCGTCGACCTCAGGTTCGAACCGGTGAAGCAAAAAAGGAGGCCTCAATCCGAGGTAAAATATGTGTTCCTCAAAGACGAGGTAATGCAACTCCTCAAAATAGGGTCCATCAGGGATGTAAAATTTCCTGAATGGTTGGCCAATGTAGCAGTAGTTCCCAAAAGGGGGACAAAAGCGTAGATTATAAAGACTTAAATAAAGCATGCCCTAAAGTTTCATTCTCGTTGCCCAACATCGATCGCTTGATTGATGTCGCGGCTGGCCACGAGATCCTCACCTTTCTCGATGCCTACTCCGGGTATAATCAAATTCAAATGAACCCCGAGCATAGGAAAAAAACTTCGTTTATAACAAAATATGGCACATACTTCGCCTTTTACCAGATTGACCCAGAAGGGTGCTCTATTCAGATGGTCTGATGAGTGTGAGGAGAGCTTTCAGAAGCTCAAGTCAGCATTGACTACAACTCCAGTATTAGTTTTGCCTGCTGGTTCGGGTTCATACACAGATTATTATGATGCTTCCAGGGTTGGCTTGGGAGCGGTATTGATGCAGGACGGTAGGGTGATTGCCTACACATCCAGACAGTTAAAGGTGCACGAGAAGAATTATCCAGTTCACGATCTTGAGTTAGCTGTCGTTGTTCATGCCTTGAAGATTTGGCGGCATTATCTGTATGGAGTGCAGTGTGAGATTTTCACTGATCATCGCAGTTTGCAGTATTTGCTGAGGCAGAAGGACTTGAATTTGCGTCAGAGGAGATGGTTAGAGCTCCTCAAGGATTATGACCTCACTATCTTATATCATCCGGGGAAGGCCAATGCAGTGGCTGATGCCTTGAGTCGCAGAGCAGAGAGTTTGGGGAATTTAGCTTACCTTCCAGTAGCAGAGCGGCCATTAGCCTTTGATGTTCAGGCCTTAGCAGGTCATTTGGTGAGATTGGATCTATCAGAGCCCCCGCGGGTGTTGGCTTGTGTAGCCTTCAGGTCTTCTCTTTACGATCAGATTGGAGCACGCCAGTATGATGATCGACATTTTCTTGTTCTTCAAGACCCGGTCCGTCGCGGTGATGCCAGAGATGTGGTTATTGGTGATGATGGGTTCATGAGGTTACAGGGCCGGATTTTCATGCCCAATATAGATGGGCTTCGATATTTGATTCTAGTAGAGGCTCATAGTTCACGGTATTCCATCCATCAGGGTGCCGCGAAGATGTATCAGGATTTGAGGCAACATTATTGGTGGATGAGAATGAAGAAGGATGTTGTGGAGTTTGTGGGTCGGTATCTCAACTGTCAGCAGGTCAAGTATGAGCACTAGAGACCTGGTGGATTGCTTCAGAGGTTTGATATTCTGGAGTGGAAGTGGGAGAGGATCACCATGGACTTCGTAGTTGGACTCCCACGGACTTCGAGGAGGTTTGATGCTATATGGGTTTTTGTGTATTAGCTGACCAAATCCGCGCACTTCATTCCTGTTGGTACTACAGATTCAGCGGAGAGGTTTAGCTGAGATTTATATCAGGGAGATTGTCCATTTGCATGGGGTTCCAGTTTCTATCATTTCCGACAGAGGCACTCAGTTCACATCTCGGTTTTGGAGAGCTGTCCAGAGCGAGTTGGGTACACAGGTCGAGTTGAGCACAACGTTTCATCCTCAGACCGACGGGCAGTCGGAGCGTACCATTCCGATTTTGGAGGATATGTTGCGTGCTTGTGTGATTGACTTTGGTGGTTCATGGGATCAGTTTCTGCCACTAGCTGAGTTTGCATATAATAACAGCTATCAGTTGAGTATTCAGATGGCTCCGTATGAGTCTTTGTATGGTAGGATGTGTAGATCTCTAGTTGGTTGGTTTGAGCTGGGCGAGGCTAGGCTATTGAGCACAGACTTGGTTTACGATGCTTTGAGTAAGGCAAAGTTTATTCAGAAGAGGCTTCGCACAGCGCAGTCTAGGCTGAAGAGTTATGCGGACCGGAAGGTCTGAGACGTGTCTTACATGGTTGGGGATAAGGTGTTGCTGAAGGTGTCACCCATGAAGGGTGTTATGAGATTTGGGAAGAGAGGGAAGCTGATTCCTAGGTTCATTGGGCCATTAGAGGTACTTCAGAGGGTTGGGGAGGTAGCTTATAGGCTTGTTATGCCTCCTAGTTTATCGAGTATTCATCCAGTATTCCATGTTTTTATGCTCCAGAAGTATGTTGGTGACCCTTCCCATATTTTGGACTTCAGCACGGTTCAGCTCGAGGGTGATATGTCATATGAGGTAAAGCCAATGGCTATTTTGGGTCGTCAGGTCAGGAAGTTGAGGTCTAAGAATATAACTTCAGTAGAGAGCGCAGCCGGTGGAGGATGCCACCTGGGAGACCGAGCGGGAGATGCGGGACAGATATCCTCACTTATTCGAGGCTCCAGGTATGTTTCTATACCCGTTCGAGGATGAACGTTTGTTTAAGAGGTGGAGGATGTAACGACCCGACCGGTCATTCCATGAGATTTACCCCATTTCCCCTATTTCTGCATTTTTTATATGTCGTTATCTTGTTTTTGATGTGTTGGATCAGTTGGTTTGGGTCCGGAATGGTTATGGTGAGAGTTTGGGCATTTAGCCTTTTAAAGTAGCCTAATAGATGAGAAAGTCAACTGAGGGTTGAGTTATTGGTAAAATACCTCGGAATGTGGATTTTATGGCGCGAATAGATTTGTTAGGTGATTTGGGACTTAGGAGTGTGTTCAGAATATTTTTGTGATCTCCGGTGTAGGATTAGGCTTGAATTGTCGAAAGTTAGTTTTTGGGGATTTTCGGTCGCCAGTGGAAAATAGGCTATCGAGGTCGGAATGGAATTCCGGAAGTTAGAACAGTTTTGTAATGTCATTTTGGATATGTCTGCAAAATTTCGGGTTAATCGGAGGTGTTTTGGTTCGTTTCGGCATAGTTGGCGAAATGTAGAAGTTTCAAAATTCTTAGGCTTGAATTTGATGTAAATTTGGTGTTTTCGTGTTGTTTTTGGTATTTCAAAGGCTCGACTAAGTAGGAATAATGCTACGGGGTGTGTTGGTATGTTTGGTTGGGGCCCCGAGAGGCTCAGGATAGATTTCGGATGGTTGACGGGAAGTTGGAGTGATTTTTGGAAATCTGTTGTGCTGGTTTGCTGGTGTTTTCACACCTGCGGAAGGGGAGTCGCAAGTGCGGTTACGCAGGAGCGGAGAGAAAGGTCGCAAGCGCGAGTTTTGTCTGTGTAGGAGAGGTCCGCAGGTGTGAGGAGTTTTTCGCACCTGCGATGTCGTAGGTGCGGAAAGATGGTCGCAGGTGCTCACCTTGGGACCGCAGGTGCGGCCAATTGTCGGCATGTGCGGAAATGACTGTGCAGAACAGTATAAAAAGGACCCCTCCGCGAAATTTATTAGTTTCATCAATTTGCATGCGGGAGGAGTCCATTGAAGGCGGTTTTGAGAGAGAATTTCAAGGTTCTTCAGCAAAGGTAAGTTCTTTGGTTGTTAATCCCGTTCCTATGCTATTTTGTTAAGATTAGGCTTGAAACATTTAAGGATTTGGGTAGGAAAAAGTTGGAAAAATGGGAGGAAAGAATTTGGATTTCTTTTGAGGTTTTGGAATGGCAATTGTGGTCCGATTTTAGTGTTCTTGGTATGTATAGAATCGTGGGAGGACGAAGTTTCTAATGATGTAAAAATTATTGAATTCCGAGATGTGGGTGCGGGGCTCGGGTTTGGCCGAATTTCGATATTTTTGACTAAATTGATAATTTTCGATTGGGTTGTGTTCCTTGAGTATATATTGATAATGTTAACTGGTTTTTGTCTAGATTCTGAGTAATAGGGAGAAAATTTGAGGGGAAGAGGCATAGCGGACTAGTGTCGCGGCCCGGTAGAGGTAAGTAATGGTCTTAAATGTTTTCCTGAAGGTATGGAACCCCGGACTGCACTATTTTCTCACTGAATTTGGTATGGCGCACATGTCGGATGACGAATATATGGCACGTACTGATTTTTGGATTGGACTATGTCCTGTCCACGGCAACTAATGAGTTGCATATTTACTCAAAATCATATGTTAAGTTATGTTCTAAAGATTTGTGAAATATTTGGGTTGTAAGCCGTGTTTGGGGCCTCGTGCCGATCTATTTAGACCCTTTTAGGGCGTTTTAGCTGTTTTCCTCACTACTTGTTGATGATCTTACTCAGCATCATTGTGCATACTATTTTATTTGAAACTTAGCCTGATTTACACTACATGAGCATTAAAATGATGTTTTCGGGTCGAGTACCCCATTCTACTACTTCGCCCGATGGGCTTTTCGAGTGGTTCCACCGAGTGTGGCCGAGGGCCAAGAGTGATAGTGAGGTGCTGAGTGATATTAGTGCTTGGGCTGAAGGAGCCCCTCCGGAGTCTTTACACACCCTAGTGAGCGCACCGAGTGTGAGTGATTNATTTCAAAGGCTCGACTAAGTAGGAATAATGCTACGGGGTGTGTTGGTATGTTTGGTTGGGGCCCCGAGAGGCTCAGGATAGATTTCGGATGGTTGACGGGAAGTTGGAGTGATTTTTGGAAATCTGTTGTGCTGGTTTGCTGGTGTTTTCACACCTGCGGAAGGGGAGTCGCAAGTGCGGTTACGCAGGAGCGGAGAGAAAGGTCGCAAGCGCGAGTTTTGTCTGTGTAGGAGAGGTCCGCAGGTGTGAGGAGTTTTTCGCACCTGCGATGTCGTAGGTGCGGAAAGATGGTCGCAGGTGCTCACCTTGGGACCGCAGGTGCGGCCAATTGTCGGCATGTGCGGAAATGACTGTGCAGAACAGTATAAAAAGGACCCCTCCGCGAAATTTATTAGTTTCATCAATTTGCATGCGGGAGGAGTCCATTGAAGGCGGTTTTGAGAGAGAATTTCAAGGTTCTTCAGCAAAGGTAAGTTCTTTGGTTGTTAATCCCGTTCCTATGCTATTTTGTTAAGATTAGGCTTGAAAATTTAAGGATTTGGGTAGGAAAAAGTTGGAAAAATGGGAGGAAAGAATTTGGATTTCTTTTGAGGTTTTGGAATGGCAATTGTGGTCCGATTTTAGTGTTCTTGGTATGTATAGAATCGTGGGAGGACGAAGTTTCTAATGATGTAAAAATTATTGAATTCCGAGATGTGGGTGCGGGGCTCGGGTTTGGCCGAATTTCGATATTTTTGACTAAATTGATAATTTTCGATTGGGTTGTGTTCCTTGAGTATATATTGATAATGTTAACTGGTTTTTGTCTAGATTCTGAGTAATAGGGAGAAAATTTGAGGGGAAGAGGCATAGCGGACTAGTGTCGCGGCCCGGTAGAGGTAAGTAATGGTCTTAAATGTTTTCCTGAAGGTATGGAACCCCGGACTGCACTATTTTCTCACTGAATTTGGTATGGCGCACATGTCGGATGACGAATATATGGCACGTACTGATTTTTGGATTGGACTATGTCCTGTCCACGGCAACTAATGAGTTGCATATTTACTCAAAATCATATGTTAAGTTATGTTCTAAAGATTTGTGAAATATTTGGGTTGTAAGCCGTGTTTGGGGCCTCGTGCCGATCTATTTAGACCCTTTTAGGGCGTTTTAGCTGTTTTCCTCACTACTTGTTGATGATCTTACTCAGCATCATTGTGCATACTATTTTATTTGAAACTTAGCCTGATTTACACTACATGAGCATTAAAATGATGTTTTCGGGTCGAGTACCCCATTCTACTACTTCGCCCGATGGGCTTTTCGAGCGGTTCCACCGAGTGTGGCCGAGGGCCAAGAGTGATAGTGAGGTGCTGAGTGATATTAGTGCTTGGGCTGAAGGAGCCCCTCCGGAGTCTTTACACACCCTAGTGAGCGCACCGAGTGTGAGTGATTGAGTGATTGGGAGGCATGAGTGGCTATGAGGTACTGAGTGATTGTGAGGTGCTGAGGGATTGTGTATGCCCGAGGGGCTGATTATGAAACATGTTTTTGCTCGAGGGGCTACTTATGATTTTACTACATTCATTTTGCATACCAAATATTTGTTTTAAAGTTGTTAAAAATACGCATTGTTTTAAGGACTTTTATGAAGTTGATTTCTAAGGCATGATGATTTCGTATATCTATGTATACTATTGGAAAGTAAGGCTGTGTATATTTTGACTTGATGGCATTGATTTTTTTGTGATTCCTTGCTACTTAGACTTGATTTATCTTCATTACTACTGAGTTGGCGTTCTCACATTACTCCCTGCACCTCGGTGTGCAGATTCAGGAGCAGATATCGAGCATTAGCTTTCATATATATATCGCAGCAGAGCCGGATCGTGGGGATATAGAGGTAGCTGTTCAGCGTCCACAACATCTTTGTTTTCCCTTCCTATTGTATTTAGCTTTGATTTAGAGTTTTGTATTATAACAGTTTATTTTGGTTTATTTTACTAGATGCTCATGACATGTTGGCTCCAGGTCTTGGGGGATGACAATACTGTATATATAAAACTTGCCTATTATGTTAAGCAATTTTTCTTTATATTGTTATGAATTTCTTGAAACATAATGGGATTTTCAAAAGAAATTGTGAACACACGGTAGTCGGCTAGCCTAGTTCCACGATAGGCGCCATCATGGCTGGTTAGGATTTGGGGTCGTGACAATAGTATTACTGTATTTTCACAACCATCGAGTTATAATTGGTGGGCAAGCTCCTATTGGGTAACCTCTAATCAGATGGTAAGTAACATACCGAGCCTACTGTGGCTGAGCACCTATGAGTGAGCCCAGACTGGCCGAGATAAAGAGCCTAGTATGGCCGGACGCCAATGAGCGAGCCTACTATGGAAGAGAAGTTATACGTACCGAGCCTTATAAAGCTAGAAAATTATTTTACTTAATATATTGAGAGATTCGAGTCAGTATCTGCAGGTAAGCATATATTCAGACCATCTTTGATTCTCATTTACATTCAATTATTATATTATCAATTCGGTCTCAACTTTTTGTTATTCTATTGTCTTACATACTCTGTACATTATTTCGTACTAACGTCCATTTTGTCGAGGACGCTGCATTTCATGTCTGCATGTCCTGATAGACTTTTGGATAGGCCTTCCCAATAGATAGAGTCAAACATCAGCTTGGTTGAAAAGCTCCACTCCCTTGGAGTTACTAGGTACCTTGGAGTTCATTTCTTTACATGTTTGATGGGTAGGTCGAGGCCGTGTCCCGACCATTATACAGTCATCTCTAGAGGCTTGTAGACTAATCCTGTATATTTTCTATATCAGTAAATGTTCATGGCGGCTTCGTCTACTTGCACAATTTATATATATATATATATATATATATATATCATCTTTTGGATATGTTTACCCATCAGATGAGAGAGACGTTATTTTCAGATAATTAAGACTATGGCCTCATCAGCCTATGATTAGGGTTACCCCTCCAGAGGTCACAATAGAGTGGTACGCTCAGGCTGAATATGGCACCGGTTTCCGACCACACCTCTTCAGGTTTGGGGAGTGACATATTATTCCTACATTCCCAAGTAGCTTCATATATATAGATGTGGTCGAAAACACACCGATAAGAAGGACTCTACTAGACACGGCTCCGAGACATCCTTAGACACTTTAAAACCTTATGCTCTAATACAAATTTTGTCACCCCCCAACCTCGGGGAGTGCGACCGACGCTCAACCAAGATAACCTGGCCGAGCAAGCATGCTGGATTGTCTTCTACCCAACTAACCCATAAATAAAGAGAGGATAAGCTTCATTAACTTACTTCAAGAGGATTTATGAACAACACTAAATCCATTACCATAGTTACTTCATTTTTATAGTCTCAAAATACATACACATTCATAGTTGATGTGAAACAAGTAGTTCAAATACAACAAGACTAGTTTGACTTTCTCAACACCCATATACAACCCACACTGTGTCTACGGAGCCTTTAAGGATACAAAAATACTATAATAATGCCGTCAACAAGGCCCCGTCTTTACCTCAAAACACAATACTCGTGGGACGAAGAATACACGACCCTGAATGAAGTGGGGCTCACCAAATTTGCTGAGAAGAGGTGTGCTTGTATGAATGATCAATGCCACCCACTGCGGAACTACCTGCATCAATTAAAGATGCATCACCCCAACAAAAGGGACGTTAGTACATATGAAATAGTACTAGTATGTATGACTAAGCAATACAAGAAAGAATAGTCATAGAATCAATGGAAACCTCAAACATTATTAAACATCAAGTTACAAGTAAGATAAGTCTTGAAGTAAATTTCCATTAGTTATCACGGCCTGATCGGCTAGGCTGTCTCACCCAAAGACATCAACCACAATCACAATCATTATTTCAATATCAATTATTACCTCAATCACAATTTTAAGCACAATAACCACCATGTGTGCGGCATGGAATCCTATCACGACCTGACTGGCTATGCCGTCTCATCATAATTTCGTGTGGATCGACATCACCCTTTTTATAACAATCATCTCATTCCAATAAAGGGAAAATATTCTTATCACATCAATCTCATCCTAAATAAGGTGGAATAGTCATAATTCACTCCTATAACGACACGTGTATTTTCGGGGTTAGGTTATTTCAACCTACCCTTCCTCGGTGACTAACGATACTCTGAAAGTCTTTATCTATTTTAAGGATTTACAACTCATTTCAATGTTGTTTACACATTTCTTAGTTCCATTGAACGTAATGTCGTTCTTGGCATGTTAGCCGTATTTTCACATTTCATGCTTATCCTTTTCACTTTCAAACATTATCATGGATCATCAATAACAAAACATTTATATTCAAGACTCTAAGTACACATGCGATTAAATAGGAATCTTAATCACATTGAGATTTCTTACACAATTTGGCATAATAGCTTTCATTTGAAAAACAACCTAAAATTATAACATTTAAATATGCATCCCATATTTGAACACATTGTCAAATAGTAACATATCATAACAAGAGCATTTGGAATACATATTGAACACATATATTATGTCGCCAGGCTTATTCGGAATAATCGATTATAATGAATAATTCGGGACTTACAATGACATTGTGGGGTTCAATTCTAAGAGAAGAGTTTAGCCTACATACCTCGCCTTGCGATTCCTTAATTACTACGATGTTCATTAATTTTAGCCACTTCGATCTATTTAGAAATATAGAAAATTGAACGCAAATTAGCAAATAGTTCATGGTTCCAGCTCATTTGAGCGTTTTATCAAACACTAGGTGGGATTTTTATTTCTAGCTTCTCCTATGGAGGATTCCCTTCACCCCACAACCCAAGGTCTACCCATTTGAGCTTCAATAACATTCCCAAAACTCATGATTGTACATGCAGGCATAAACACACTCTCATACCCAAGAAACACACCCCAACAATCTTTTACCCCAAGTTCGAATTTGAAACTAGGACATAGAAACTTACCTCGTTGATGAAGAACTTGTGAGTTTCTCCTTGTAAATGCTCCAACTTTGAGCAAGATCTGATGGACAATAATCTTAGGAACTTCCCCTCTCACTCTAGACCACTTCATTCTCTCTAAATATCAATTAGGACCAGCCAAAATAACCCACAAGTTGTATTTATAAAAATGGGATTGAGTGAAATTTTCCAAACTTCAACTCTATGAAGCCGGGCCTGACAGGTATGCAACCCGCAAAAAGGGATCATAGAACAAGGTTGTTCTGGTTCAGTCTGTGGCAGGTCTACGGTTGCATAATGCGACGCAAAACTCTCCAGAAATATTCATGTTGGATCTACGATGGATCTGCGACTCGCGAAACGATTATGCGGTCGCATAATTAACCGCAAAATATCAATAAACAATTTCTCAATTCTCTACTTCACTTTCCGGTAGATCTGCGATCTACAGATCAGTTCTGCGATCTACAGATCAGTTCTGCGATCGCAGAATGGACTGCAGAAACACCCTGCACTTCCAAAAAAATTTCTTCAACTCCCCAACGCACAAGCTCACCGCGAAGAACCTCCACCATCATCAACACATAAGTCTATCTTTGCATCACGAAATCCCGAGTTTTAGGTAAAATATTACGGGGCCTTACAACCCCCGTTTATGATCATTCGTCCTCGAATGAGGGCTAAAATCCATCATTAGAAACATGTGTGACTCAGTTGCTACTCCACATACCAACAATTCCAAATTTTTACCTACCTCCCTGAATTTTCAAAAATTTCGCTACAGTTTCCCCTGTAACTAGGCTAATCCACCTGTTAAAGAATTCTAGAAACCACTCCTAACAACATAACCACAACACAATGATGTAAAACAATATAAAAACAACACCTGCAACATCGCCATAAACATTTCATTACTAAGAAGGAGTATCCTAACATCATGGATATAATTACATAGCTATTCAAATAAATTAGGGTGATTCTTCTTCATCTTTTCCTCAGCTTCCCAGGTGGCTTCTTCAACCTATTAGTTCTGCCATAGTACTTTCCCGAAGGCAATTTCTTTATTTCCTAGATTACGGACTTGCCTATCAAGAATGGCAATCAAAATTTACTTAAAAGTTAATTCCTCATTGGCCTCAACTGTCTCGACCCAAACAATGAGCGATGGATCTCCAATCACCTTCTTCAACATGGATACATGAAACAATGGGTGCACTAAAGACATATCTGGAGGTAGTTCAAGTTTTTAAGCCACCCAACCAATCCTCTGAATGATTCTTTACAGTCTGACATACCTCGGACTCAACTTCCCTTTCTTACCAAACCGCATTATACCCTTTAGGGGGGAAACCTTCAAGAATACTCATTCATCTTCTTTGAACTCCATATCCCTGCGACACACATCCAAATTGGAATTCTGACGACTCTGAGTAGTTTTCAACTGTTCTGTAATGATCTTAACCTTCTCCATAGCCTGATGCATGAGGTATGTCCCTATCAACTCTGCATCCCCTGACTCGAACCACTTAATGGGAGATCTACATCTCTTACCATATAAAGCCTCCAACTGTGCCATCTGAATACTGGCATGATAACTATTTTTGTAGGCAAATTGTATGAGCGAAAAATGATCATTACAGCTACCCTTAAAGTTAAGAACACAATCGTGCAACATATCCTCAAGTGTTTGAATAGTTCTCTCTGCCTGCCCGTTAGTCTGTAGGTGAAAGGAAGTACTAAGATTCACATGTGTACCATACCTTGCTGAAATTTCTTCCAAAAATTAGTCGTAAATTATGCCCCTTAATCTTAGATAACAGAAACTTGAGTGCCATGAAACCTGACAATCTCCTTGATGTACAACTAAGCATACTATTCCGCGGTGTCGGTAGCCTTAACAGGTAAGAAGTGAGCTGATTTCCTGAGTCGGTCCATAATTACTCAAATCGATTTGAACTTGCGAGGCTTGGGAGGCTTGCGAGGTAGTCCCATCCTAAAGTCAATATTGATCATCTCCCATTTCCACATCATAATTTCTATGTTCTGTGCCAACCCACCAGGCCTTTGGTGTTCGGCCTTCACTTGCAGACAATTTGGACATGTTGCCAAAAAGTCTGCTATATTCCTCTTCATATCATTTCCCCAGTAGACTTCATGAAGATCATGATACATCTTCCTAGAGCCCGGGTGCACAGAATACCTAGAAGTGTGAGCCTCAGTTATGATTCTTTCCCGGAGACCATATAAATTCGAAACACAGAGACACCCTTGATACCTTAGTAACCACCATCCATGCCAATAGAAAAGGTCATGGTCTTGTGTTGATGATTCCCCTCCTTTAACTTTACCAACAATGGATCATTGTATTGTTTTTCCTTGACTTCCACAGCAAAAATCCAACCCTATTTTGCACAATACCTCCTCCTTCACTAGAATCCACAAGATGAACTCCGAAACTAGCCAATGGATTAACCTTCTTGGCCAACGACCTTTGATATGCCTCCAAAGGAGCCAAACTACCCATAGATTACCAGCTAAGAGCATCCGCTACAACATCGGCTTTCCCCAGATGATTCAGAATATCAATGTCGTAATCCTTAGGTAACTCAAGCCAATTTCTTTGCCTCAGGTTCAATTCTTTCTGTTTGAAAATGTATTGAAGGCTCTTATGGTCTGTGAATATATCCACATGGACCTCATATAATAATGACACCAAATCTTCAATACAAAAACCACCGCCACGAGCTATAAGTCTTTTATTGGATAATTCTTTTCATGATTGTGAGTTGCCTAGAAGCATAAGCTATCACCTTTCCATGTTGCATTAATACACACCCAAGTCCGATTCATGAAGCATCATAATATACCACAAACACATATGTACCCTATGGTAGTCAAAACGGGTGTTGTAGTCAATCTTGATTTCAACTCCTGGAAGCTCCTTTCACAAGCATCTGACCATTGGAGCTTTACTGCCTTCAACGTCAATTTAGTCAATGGAGAGGCAAGAGTAGAGAAACCCTACACAAACGTCATGTAATATCCAACTAAGCCCAAGAAATTATGATTCTCTGTTGGGGTTATAGGTCTAGGACAATTATTTATAGCTGCAATCTTTTGAGGATCAACCTTAATTCCTTCTCTAGAGACAACAATACCCCAAGAATGTGACAGATCCAAGCAAAAATTCACATTTTGAAAACTTTGCGTAGAAATGGTGCTGATACAGAGTCTGCAAAATTTCCCTAAGATGATCGGCATGGTCCTCTCGACTTCATGAATATACCAGAATATCATCAATGAATACTATCACAAAGGAGTCAAGAAAAGGTTTGAAGAATCGATTCATGAAATCTACCGGAGCATTTGTTAACCCAAAAAACATTACCAGGAATTCAAAGTGCCCATACCGGGTCCTGAAAGTTGTGTTCGAAATATCCAACTCCCTGATCATCAATTGGTGATACCGAAATGTTAAATAAATTTTGGAGAAGTGCTTATCACCCTGCAATTGGTCAAACAAGTAATCCATCCTTGGCAGTGGGTACTTATTCTTGATCATGACCTTGTTGAGTTGCCGATAGTCAATACACATTCTTAGTGACACATCTTTCTTCCTTACAAAAAGGACCATTGCACCCAATGGCGATACACTCCACTAGATAAAACCCTTTTCTAACAAATCTTTCAATTGTTCCTTTAGATCCTTCAATTCTTCTGGTGCCATTCTGTAGGGTGGAATAGATATAGGTTGTGTGCCCGGAATCACATAAATCTCAAAATCAATCTCCCTGTCTGGTGGAATCTAAGAGAGCTCATCAGGAAAGACCTCTAGAAATTCATTCACAACTGGCACAGACTCAAGCGTAGGTGTCTCGGCATTGGTGTCCGTAACTCGGACCAAATGGTAAATACGTCCCTTATTGATCATCTTGGTGGTCTTAAGCTAAGAAATAAACCTACCCTTCGGCATCACATCATCCCCTTTCCATTAAATTACTATATCATTTGGAAATTCAAATCTAACAATTCTGGTTCAGCAATCAAGCTTAGCAAAAAATGAATAAAGCCAGTCCATCCCCAAGATCACATAAAAATCAACCATTCCCTGTTCAATGATTATTTTTGAGCTGAAAGGTTCTGGTAGTTTGGTAAAATATAATTTTCTTATTTCTTTACTTTCATCCGGACTATATGTTCCTTTATAATAATAGTCTCTAAATGCACAAGTATACTCGTCTATATAACACATATTACATATTGCTAGTTTTGTCATTAAATTTCTGTTTGTAGTTTTTTCTTTATTTTGTTCTTCTATTTCTGTTGTCATACTACTAAATTCATTTCTTATCGCTATTTCATATTTATACAATATTTCTGTAGCTGTTGTTGCAACTGTACCATCATGTTTTTTATTACTTCTCAATATATCTAAGCTTTCATTTGTTAAATTTTGTAACCATAGTTTTACTGTTCCTATGAGTGTTCTTTCTATATATCCTGGTGTTTCAGATATTACTATTTTATTATCTATTAATTGTTTTGAGATATATCCTATCCATAATTGGATTGCTTTGTTTATATCTGTTACACAATCGAGATCTAAAAAATTACATTGTTCAGTTGTCGGTTTTGGCGTCCATTTCTTATTTAGCCCTTTATCCCATAATATTTTATTCCTATTATATGAATCATAGCTTATTCTGTAGTAGCTTGGATTTAGATGTTTTGGATTTTTTACTCCTGATGCACTTGGTTTATCGTCGGTGTTCATATCTCCTGTATTTATTTCTGGATTTGTTTGTCTTTTCTATTTTTTCTATAATTTCTGTATACGTCTCACTTGTTTCTGAATAGTTTTCTCCTAGATCATTATCATTATCACTTTCTTCATTTATTTCGTTTATGCTTATTTTTGATGGATTATCTTGTTCCTCTTGTAATTGTAATTTAAATTTTTCTATTTCATTTGTCAGCCTTAACTCTTGTTCTTCTTCTTTGCGTTTTTCTTTTTCTTTTTGCCTACTGGCATATAGTTGTTTTAGCATTTCTAATTCTTTTTCTAATTCTATTATTTTAGTGTTCTTTACTTCTGTAATTTGTTGTATTTTTTCTTTAGCTTGTTGTTGTATTTTTTCAATTTCTCGTTTTCTATCTATTTCTTCATTTTCTTTTGTTATTCTAATCATTGCAGTTAAACTATCTTCTAGTTTTATTGTTTCTTTTTCTAACATTAAGTTTGGATCTCTCTTATCCTCATTGGTATTCATGGTGGTGCATATATCGCTCGAGTCCCAAATGTTATCCCTTGGCTCAAAGAGTGGGTCGAAGGTACTATCTCACAGATGCCTAACTCCGAGCGCTCATGGCGCAAACTCTCATAATGGCCTTTGGGAGTCCCATTCCCATGGTAATATTTCTTTCTCGAGTAAGTTGCGTTAGGATTCTTCTTGTAGCATTAGGTTATTATTTCTTTTACTTCCATTTTATAGGTTCGCCTAAGACCGTCGAGCTTAGGCCCCCGGTAGGAAAAATACTTTCTTGTTGAGTCTCCTGCTCCGGGGTAGGGAGGAGAGAAGAAAAGGAGAAGGACCCCGAGTTCCCTGAGCTCAGAAAGAAAGAAACCAAGGAGAAGGTTAGCTCGTAAGCCAAAGGAAACCCGGATTCGGACTTTCTCTACTAGCTTAGGGACGAGTCCGAGGAGGAAGAGCTTTTTATGGCCCATGAGCCGTCACCCCCCCCCCCCCCCC
>ML384901.1:29447-73743 GCA_005239525.1 Nicotiana knightiana
TACACAAGAGACCTATGAGTCCTATTTTCATCAGGCTAGGGAGGTTGATGAGGAAGCCAGGGCTAAGACTTCCAGGGATAATGGTAGTGCCCCGAAGGAGGAACTCGGTGTGATTGGTATTACCAGGTCGCCTTAATTTTCCGAGTCCATCTTCAATGAGCCCCGAAAGGTGAAAGAGCGACCCAACGAGGGGGCTCAAGGAGCGGACGATCCCCTTCACTATTTTTAGATGGCGTGGACTCTACCTCCCTAGAAGACATCACCGGGTTGGATGACTTAGAGGTACCGAGGAAAATTTCATCCTCGGAGGAAGGTAGGCCTAACTCAATCTTGAGGGTGTTTAACCGGTTCCCCACCCTGAGTATGGATCCTAGTCGAAAGCAATAAATTATTATCACCGTTTTGGGGGATGCCCGGGTTCTCTCCGCCCCAGTCGGGATAGCTAATTACCTCCGGTGTCTTGTAATCGACGAAGACTAGGCAAAAAAGGACGAGATGGATATGACATGCTTATTCAACAAAGAGCAACAAGCGCTTAACCGGGTATGATGTTGTCATCCCCTTTTATCTTCGGATTCAGTTTTTGAGGATTCTAATTCTTTTTCCTTTCTTCATTTTATAGGCCTCGGTGCTTCACCAAGAGACCATTCTGCGATACCGGGATGAGCTTAGAAAACTCGAGGGCGAAGTCAAAGATCTTGCTGAGAAGAGGGACATGTATAAGCTTCTCAACGAGCAACGCGAAGGACATGGCAAGGGCCTTCGAGTCAAGTTAGACACGGCTTAGAAAGAACATGCCAACCTGGTGGAGCCGATAATGATTTTTGAAGTTAGTGATGACGAGCTAGTCATGGCGACTAACAGTCAAAACCCACAGGTCAAACAAAAGATTGACCAGATCGATCAACTCCGAGCCAAGATGGACGTAATCAAGGTCGAGATCAAAGAGTGGAAAAGCAAGATTGATCACCTTCAATTGTGTACAACTTTATTTCTTGAATGGTTCCGGTGGTGTTCACCGGTAATGTTATCTCCCCTTTAGTTGTCTCACAATCCATGTTAAATCTGTTTAGAACTCGGGTTGTAGGAACGATTTGGTCTTGTATACCTAGCTGCTCCACGACCCTCGATCTAATGATATTGGTCGAGCTACCTAGATTAATTAATACACGCTTAACTCGAGATTTATTTATGAGTATAGATATTACAAGCGCATTGTTATGAGGTTGTACGATGCCTTCAACGTCTTCGTAGTTGAAGGACAAGGTTCCTTATGGCACGTAATCTCGAGTCTATTTTTCCCTTGTGATGGATACTTTGGTAGTTGTTAACATCAGTCCCCGAGGGACATCGACCCCACTGATGATCATGTTGATGATGTGCTAAGGTTCCCTCTACTCGATCTGCTTACATGAGTCCCTGTTCCTGAAATGGTTTTTGGCTCGATCACTCAGAAATTCTCGGAGATGTCAATTGTTGAATAGCCGGGCTACTTCATCTCTCAATTGTTGGTAGTATTTCGTCATGTGACCGTGAGTGCCTTTATATTTACACATAAGGTTGGGGTCGCTTTGGGCTGGATCAGGCTATAGAGGTTGAGGCCCCTTGGTGTCTTTTATGCATTCGATGGCAAATATGATGGCAGCAGCATCGATGTTAAAGTTGTACTCCGATAACCTTAGTGCTTCCTTGGGCCCGGCGAGCCTGTCAAAACTGCCTTTGCTTATGATTCCCTGATTATTTTGACCTCGATCGCTTCTCCTCGAACTCCTCACATGGTTTCGCTCCGAACCATTACCTCTTCGATCTCCATTGTACGGTTGATACCGATCCCTGTTTGACCTTGGTTCATGATCAATATCACTTTTGACTCTACCGGTTGCTCTAACGGGATAAACGGACCCGGGAGGGACCCCAAGCTGATCACTTTGACCCTAATTTTTGATTAATATCGGTTATGTACATCAGCCCAAGTCACAACCGGATATTCTATTAGATTTTGCTTCAAATTCCATGAAGCTAATAGCTTCAAGCATTGAGTCCTTAGACGAAGGCCTAAACAGGACAATCGTACGCGACACGAGGCACGTCCATCCGTTCCATTTGAAACCGGGACCCGAATTCTCTGAGCATCTCATTATCTCTCTATTTCACTTTAAAAATGTCTGATTTCTAGGTCTCGGCCTTGATGGTCCGGCGTGTGCTTTCACAAAGGAGTCTGCAAGCATAGCAAACGAGTCAATAGAATTAGGGGTAGGTTGTTATACCATATCATAGCTTCGTTTGACAAAGTTTCCCCAAACTTTTTCAGCAAGACAGATTCAATCTCATCATCCTCCAAGTCGTTTGATAAGTAGGGATTTTGACCACTTATTTGCTTTCTTTTACTCTCGTTTTAGCTCAAAAATGCTTATAAGTATTCCCGAGAACTAATGAAATGTGCTTTCTTGCAGCAATATTGGGAAACAAGCCAAAGAAGCCAAAATAAACTCATAAAGTAGTAATAATTCGACAAGAACAAAAACAAGGGAAAAAGGGGTACAGTGCGGACCGCACAATACTGTGTCTGGCAGTAACTATGAAGGAGCACTGATGAATTCTCTTCACAAAGTGCGGACTGCACAATTCTTGTACGGCGACAGAAAAAAAACTTCAGAGAACTTGCATTTTGGAGGTTTATGGTGTGCGGACCTCACTATTATTGTGCAGCCGCAGGATGACAAGTGCGGTCACACTCACTATTATGCGGCCCGCAAAAAGATCAGATTCGGAGAGCCATGATTGGAGTTGTGCAGACCGCACTATTATTGTGCGGCCCCATTCATTATTATGCAGTCCGCAAAAGAAGGTCCAAGTCCCAGCCAAATTCAAGTGTGCGGCCGCACTCAGAAATGTGTGCTCCGCACAATAAGATGAAGTGCAGCCGCATCCAACTTTTATGCGACCGCAGAAGGCTCATTTGACAGAGTGCGGAGAACACTCAGATATATGCAGTCGCACAACCTCTGTAGGGGCATTTTTTTTATCAGATAGTTTCATCTTAATATAAATAGAAGTTTTTGTCATTTTTAGAATAAGTTGTATCGGTGTAGAGAACCTGAGTCGTTTTTCTTTACAGTATTGAGTAATATTGTACTAGATTAACTTCTAAACATTAGATTTTCTTTCCATAATTAATTATTATGCATTCTATCTTAATTTCTTATTTTATTTCTTTATTTTCTATGTGTAGCTAAACCCTTAGCTAGGATTGTGACCCAACCCTAGTATGGGTACTTAATGGGTTATTGATTTAGGGCTTATTTATGATTGGGTATATGTTATTTAGCCTTGTTCTTGCTTGAATTTTAGAATTAATGGTTGCAAACAATGATTCATACCTATTTGACTTAGTCTCTACTTGAGAAAGAGAGACTAATTCTATGAACACTTGGCTAACTAGGAATTGGGGTGAACTCAAGAAATTGATAGCCTCAATTAAAGGGTCGAACCTAGAGATAGTAAGACCCGACTAGAGCATCTATCACTTGCTTTGTGAAATACCCAATTGGACTTGAGAAAGCCAAATCGGGCAAAGTCACTCAAACTACCGAGAGATATAGAGTGATTAATTGAGTATGATTGCTATAATGTATCCCGATCAACCAAACATGCCCTAAAGCTCTAAATCCGTTAGGTAACCAACTAGGAGGAAGTCGGAACCCTAGATCTTTTATCATTTGAAAAACAACCAAAACCAAAAATATTGTCTCCTAGTTTTATAATTGCAATCAATATCTTAAAGTAGAAGTAGAAACAAAAAACGAGGATGTGGAAGAGTAATCTAGGGCATATCATACAATTACACTAAATTTATACCTAACCCCAATTCTAAATCCCTGTGGATTTTACCCCGACTTGCGTTGGATTTTCATTATTGTATCGTCCGCCTCACTACCTATATTTGTGGTGTGAGTTTAGGCGAGATCATAGTTCCCTTTAATGGCACACGTGTAGGAGGTCACATGCTCATTTGAGTCAGTTGTTCTGTTGTACTTAGGAATCTCGGGCATGAAAAACTTCTTCGCGATTTGCTTCGGAGCTGCGCTCGGAGGAATAAGTTTTTGAACAAACTTCTTAGAATCCAGGCTCTTTAATATCGGTGGTGCTCCTAGGATTTGGTCGACCTTGGAATTATAGGTTTCAACCTTTTTGTCATTGGCTTTGATTTTCCTTTCTCTCAATTCTACCCGTTTTGTCAGATCCTCGAGCATTTTTATGAGCTTGGGGTTGGTACCGAGTTCAGCTTCATTCAGCCTCTCCGCAACCAGTTCGTTACTGCGGGTGACTTCCGAGGAGGGCTCGGGCTCAATTCTGCTGTGGGGGCAGATTTGGTTCTACATATGGGCTATCATTACCTGTTGAGCTGGTAGCATTTCAAAGATCACCCGCAAGTTGATCCCATCACCTTCACCATCATGCGTATTTTGGGTAATCGGTCGGAGTCCCCCGCGGTCGTTGTTCTCATGGTCGGCAGACAAATTCGCAGTGATGGCCACATGTGAGTTAGCGTCGATCGGGACCGCGGCTGGAACTCTGTTGAGATAGACGGGGGCACCTCGTTACCGGGTGCTATGTTGTTGCTCTCGCCATTGTGACCGGACTCAGCATCCATATTTAGAGGGGCAGATTGGGAGTTCGACATTTTAAACTTTGACCTGAAATTAAAGACACTCCAAAGAACAAGTGTAAAATAGGGTGTGTTATGAAAGTTTATATCAAGTAGCCACTATTATTCTTAGCCCTACGGTGGGCGCCAAATTGTTTACCCTAAAAATCGGATAACAATTAGATTTGTAAGTGGTTTTGAGGATATACGGATTAATTTGATACAAAAAGATAAATTGAGTTAGATTGAATAAATAATGATATAGTAAATTCAAACCACGCGAGGAGGATGATTCTAGCCTTAGTGAAACATTCACCCTCGATCCGGGATCACAATCGCTAGTACTGATGAACAAGAAAAAGAGCCTTCTATAACAGTGAAAATAGTAGTATATTGCATTAGAATGCATGTTACAATGTCCCTAATGAATAATCAGACTCCCCTTTATATAGTAGGGAAATCGTTCTCTAGGTACAATTCCATAAAAAGTAAAAGATCTTCTGTTTAAAAGATTGTCGGTTCTCTATTGGTACGTGCCGAGTTTCACGCCGTGATATCCGGCTGATCGCGAATATTACGGACTTTTGTTTGTCGTACTTGGTTGCTTGACAATGTTCTCCGAAGCCTTTTGGGATTTGGACCGATCCCTTATTATGACCCCGATATTCTCGAAGGTGGGCATCATGCCCCTAGGCTCTAACTCGATGAGGGCTCCTGCCTCAATTTCGGCTCCTCATCATCACGTCCCTCACTCTATTTATTTTATCAAGAACCCGGTCGTCTTATGGGTCCGATTTCACTCGTATACAAATTTATTGCTGCTTATAAATTTTTGTATTGTATTTCTATGTAATATTATGAGTAGCTAATGTTCTTATTTAGGATTTTGACGGAACCTTTTGTAGGATAAATTCTTAAAAAAAAATTTCATTAATTGAGCCTTTAGATTTCTCTATAATTTAACTACGTGCTTATTTTAGTTAATTGAAGAGTCAATTAATGGTGCCCATCTATTATATGTTGCTCTGGAAAGAATACATATTTCGGTTATTGTTGAACAATGTCACTCCTCGGTATGAGAGACCAATATTGTCGGCTTAAAAGTGGGATTAGAGAAAATAAGTTTTGACGTAGTCATAATCTGCTCTGAGAAATTGCCAGTTAGAGTAATTCGGGAGAATACATCTAGTAGATTATCGTAATTGCTCGATAAAGAATTGCGATAAATTTAGTGCTCATGATTAATAGAGAATAAATCGGCGAGATTATAGCAACACGAGGAGAAGGACTCCGACAACTGAGAAAGTCTAAACTCTATGTCTCCTTAATCTTGAAGTCAACCAATATTCTTTAGTTGATACATTATACTGCTTTAATATTTTTTTGTTAATTAGTTAAAAATATAAATCCAAGCTTTAATTCATAAATTATTTGAGTCTATCTTCTTAGTAATATTTAAAGTTGTAGTTATGTCTTAGTTATTTGTAGGATTCGAAGCTGGACTTATAAGTCAGATTATATTTATATTTAATCCTTTTAATACGATATAATTGCATGTGATCAATTGCTCATCTAATAATTGAATACTTATGCTTATATGAGAAGAAAAACCAACAGGCCAGAAGTTAGAAAAAAAAAAATTGCAATCCCAGTTTCATAGAGGTGCCAAGTAACTCTTCTCATTGCCTTCTTAATATAGATATAGTTGCAATAATATAAAACATGATTGTGCTGTTCGAAGCAAATTAAATATTTTTTTAGGTGGAAAGTCATTATTTGCCGTGCAAGACTCGGAGATTTGTCTATACTTTAGATGGAAATTCAAAGAAAGATTAGCTTCTTTAAAGTGCCCTCTACGCTACTTCGTCTTTCATTTTGGTTCATATATTGCAAGTTGTAATGTCCTAATCCTGATTTCGATATTTATACGACATCGTGACAAACTACAAATAATCTTCAATGAATTTGAGGACTATATGATATAAAAACTTGTATGTTCTCTATACTAAGTAACCATTTATCTGTAATCTCAGCAAGGTATTCTTTAATAAATAACTTTGAGTGTAGGCGAGGTTAAATGTCCAGAGAGTTGAAAATTGTGCAATTTGTGTTTCCCAACGTATATATGTCACTTCCTCTCTCCGATTTTACGACCCTTTTCATTTCCCAAAGATTCATATAAAATTGTGCAATTTGTGTTTCCCAACATGTAGATATGTCACTTCCTCTCTCCGATTTTCATGACCCTTTTCATCTCCCAAAGATTCATGCAAAATTGTGCAATTTGTGTTTCCCAACATGTATATATGTCACTTCCTCTCTCCGATTTTCATGACCCTTTTCATCTCCCAAAGATTCATGCAAAATTGTGCAATTTGTGTTTCCCAACATGTATATACGTCACTTCCTCTCTCCGATTTACATGACCCTTTTCATTTCCCAACGATCATGTAAACTTTGGCCAATACATTTAAGATATATCTTTTTATCATTGTGAAAGTGTGTTTGGTTAAGATTATAAATTGGTCAAATTAGTTTATAAGTATTTTTTGATTTATTTATAAATTTGGTAAATGCCGTAAGTATTTATAAGTCAAGTACTTATAAATTAAAATTAACTATAAGTTATAAACTAGTCATGCTCAACTTATGACTTTTCCGATTATAAGCATATTAGTTTGACCAAGACATTTACTAGTTTATCCTTAATAATATTTTATAATTCAAAAAATATTTTTCTTTCAAAAACAAACTTCTAACTTTCTCTTCATTCTATATATGTTGATCTCCCTATCGTTACAATGAATTTCTTAATTTATAATCTTTTGTAAAGTTTTAAAAGGTTATTTTAGTCTTTTTAATTAAAGAATAATTTATCAGTATTTTTTCACAAAACACGTCAATTGTTTATTATAAGTTCCAGCACTTCTATTCAGAAACGTAAATGCTTACATAAAAAATTAGTTTTAGCACTTAAAAATATTTTTCGGCACTTAGCTTAACAGCCATTTACAATCAGCTAATCCAAACGGGCTTATAACGATCCGATCGATCGTTTTGGGCTCTAGCGCATCGTTCGACGGTTTGAGGCCTTGAGTAGTTTCACTTTAAGCATTATTTCTTGCACGTGTGATTGCTTTCGGGAAGTTTGAAGTTGATTAGGAAGAATAATTCTCATTTCGGAAGCTTTAAGTTGGAAGAGTTGACCAAGATTTGACTTTTGAGTAAATGATCTCGGAATCGGGATGTAAAGGTTCCAATAGGTTCGTATGATGTAATGAAATTTTGTCACGACTCCAAATCCTAAATCGGCCGTGATGCGCCTATCGTGGAACTAGGCTAGCCAACCACATGTTCACAATTTCTTTCAAAATCCAAGCATTTCATAAATATACAGAGTTTGCTAAATAAGTAGGCCAATAAACAGTGCCACCAACCCCAAAACCCAACAAGTCATGAGCATCTAGAAGAATAAGCCAAAACATACTATCATAATACAAAACCTCCGAATGAAAGCTAGATACAACAAGAAGGGAAAAACAGAGATGATGCGGACACTGAACAGCTACCACTATATCCCGCAATCCGGCTCCGCGCGGAATAAATGTATAATGCTCGATATATGCACCTGAATCTGCACACAGGGGTGCAGGCAGTAATGTGCGTACGCCAACTCAGTAGTAATGCAAATAAATCAAGTCTAAGCGTCAAGGAAGCACATAGAATCAATGCCATCAAATCACAATATACACAGCCTTACTTTCCAATAGTATAACATAGATATATGAAATCGCCATGCCTTAAAACCAACTTCATAAAAATCCTTTGAAGAATGTATATATTTCAGCAACTTCAACCGAAAGGTTTAGTATAAAAATGAAATGAATCATATTGAGGCCTCTCGGGCAAAACATATTTCATAAGCTCAGCGTGAGAGTAGTAAAATCATAAGTTGTCCCTCGGGCAAAACATGTATCATAATCAGCCCCTCGGGCATGCCTCACAGTCACTCATAATCAGTCCCTCAGCACCTCAGAATCACTCAGAACCTCACAGTCACTCATGCCTCCCAATCACTCGTCACTCGGCACTTGGCACTCTGCGCGCTCACTGAGGTGTGTACAGATTCCGGAGGGGCTCCTTCAGCCCAAGCGCTAATATCACTCAACACCTCACCATCACTCTTGGCCCTCGGCCACACTTAGCATAACCACTCAAAAGGCCCCTCGGGCGAATCAGTAAAACAGGGTACTCGACCCAAATCATCAGTTTAAATCTCAAAGTAGTGTAAATCATGCTGAGTTTCGAAAACAGTATGCACAATGCAGCTGAGAGAAACCATCAATACATAGTGAAGTAAAACAACAGTAAAAATCCCTCAATGGGTCTAAACAGATCGGCACGACGCCCCAAACACGGCTTATAGCCCAAATATTTCACAAATCTTTAGAACATAATTTAACATAAGGTTTTGAGTAAATATGCAACTCATTAGTTGCCGCGGAGAGGACCTAGTCCAATCCAACAATCATTACGCGCCACATACTCTTCATCCGACATGTGCGCCATTTCAAAATCAGTGAGAAAATATGTAGTCCGGGGTTCCATACCCTCAGGACAAGATTTATAACTATTACTTACCTCTTTCGGGCCACAACACTAGTCTGCAATGCTCTTGCCCTTCGAATTGGCTCCTGATTGCTCCGAATCTAGCCAAAACTAATTTAATATCATTAATATATAACCAAGAAACACAACCCAATCGAAAACCACTAAGTAATACAAGAATTTCGAAATTCGGCTAAACCGGAGCCCCGAGCCCACGTCTCGGAATTTGAAATTTTTTACATCACTAGAAACCTCGTCCTCCCACGATTCTACTCATACTAAAATCATCACAATCGGATCACAATTGCCTACCCAAAACCTCAAAAGAAAATCCAATTCTCCACCCGCTTCTTCCCAACCTTTTTCTACTTAAATCCTTAAATTTTCAAGCCTAATCAAAACAAAATAGCATAGGAATGATGTTAGTAACCAAAGAACTTACCTTTACTGAGGAATCTCAAGTTTCCTTCTCCAAATTGCCTTTAAAGAACTCCTCCTGCATGCAAAAATGGTGAAAATAAGAGAATTTTCGCGGAGGCCCTTTATATATTATTTCTACCAGCATTTCCGTACCTGCGAACATTTAGTCGCACCTGCGGAATCCCACTTAATGGACCAATTCCGCACCTGTGGCCACTCCTCCGCACATGCGGCTTCGCAGGTGCGGTCCAAACTTCGCACTTGCGGAAAAATCCCCTGCCTAGCCTTTTTCGCACTTGCGCACTGCCTATCGCACCTGCGACATCGCAACTGCGGCTACCCATCCGCAGGTGCGGCCAACACCAGAAAATCACACCAGCAGCTATATCTGCAAATTGTTTATGTTCAAAACCCCGCCAACCATACGAAATCAATCCCGAGCCCCTCGAGGCCCCAACCAAACATACCAACATACCCCATAGCATTATTCCAACTTAGTCGAGTCTTCGAAACACATAAAACAACACGAAAACACCAAAATAACATCAAATTCAAGCCTATGAACTTTGAAACTTCCAAATTTCGCCAACTATGCCGAAACCAACCAAAACACCTCCGATTGATCTGAAATTTTGCAGACATATCCAAAATGACATTACGAACCGGCTCCAACTTCCGTAATTCTATTCCAACCCCGATAGCCTATTTTTCATTGCCGACCGGAAATCGCCAAAAACTAACTCTCGCCAATCCAATCCTAATTCTACACCGGACATCAAAACTTAATTCCGAACACACTGTTAAGTCCCAGATCACCTAACGGAGCAATCGGAGCCATAAAATTCGCATTCCGAGGTTGTTTACCAATAATTCAACTCTCACTTGACTTTCTCAACTATTAGGATACTTTGAGAGACTAAATGCCCCAATTCTCACCATAACCACTCCGGACCCAAACCAACTGACCCAGAACAACAAAAACAGGATATCAATATATAACAAATGCAGAAATGGGGAAGTGAATGGAGCTGAAGTCAAGGGCTGGCCCCTCTGCTGAGAAGATCCACCGGAACGGCGGAGACACTACCTCCACACATGCCCGAACTCTCCACACTCAAAGCAACTCCCTGGAGTTGGGGCGGGGACTGATAGAAACCCCTAGCACCTGTACGGCCACTAGAAGACTCATGCACAGAAGAAACCTGAACTGGGGGTGCTCGAGCTACACTCTGAGCTGGGAGGGCACCAAATGAAGTGCGGCCTGACTGAGAACCACGGGGACCCTGCCCCGAAGATGCAACACTATATACTGGGCGGTCTGACTGAGGAAGCCTGAATGAACGACCCCTACCCTGTTGAAACTGTCCCCTGAATGGAGCACCACTGGAACTACCCGAACCACGAGGCCTCTTGGCCTCCCTCTCCTCTCGCTCCTGGCAGCGAACGAACTCGATATCTCGAGCTATGTCAACAACCTGCTCGAATAAAGCACCCGATACTCTCTCTCGAGTCATAAGTAACCGAAGCTAATAAGAAAGACCATCCACAAACTTCCTCACCCTCTCCCTTTCAGTAAGGACAATCTCAGAAGCATGCCTAGCCAACTCGGAGAACCTCATCTCGTACTGAGTAACTAATAACTCTCCCTAGCGTAGCTGCTCAAACTGCCTGCGATGCTCCTCTCTTTGGGACTGAGGAACATATTTCTCCAAAAAGATCGTGGAGAACTGCTTCCAGGTGAGAGGTGCTGACCAACCGGCCTACGCCTCTCGAATGACTCCTACCAAGTAAGGGCAGCACCCGCAAACGGGAATGTAACAAATGAGACCCCACTGGTCTCCAAAATACCCGTGGTACGCAGTATCCTCTGGCCCCTATCTAGAAATCCCTGGGCATCCTCGCCCTTTGAACCGCTGAAAGTCGGAGGCTGAAGTCTGCTGAATCTCTCCAACCTGCGCTGCTCGTCCTCAGGCATAGCAGGGACCACATAATCCTGGACCGAAGCAACTGGCTGAGATGGGGCTGCTCCCGGTGCCTGAATACCCTGTGCAGCCTGCTCAGGTGCCCGGGCAGTTGCGGTCTGATTGCCTCCCCCGGCCTGAGCTGTGGTGGAAATAGAAGACATGGCGACTGCCTGAGCCAAACTGGTGCATACTGTCAATATATGAGACAGGGTCTTCTGAAGACCCGGAATAACCATAGGCACTGTTGGTGCCTGAGCCTGTCCCGCTGGGACACCATCAGCGGGAACCTCATCATGATCGATTGGGGGATCCTGTGGTAATGCCCCAGCTGCTGAGCTGGCTGGCACCTACCTCTACCACGGCCTCGACCTCTCGCTGGTCTAGCTGGTGATTGGTCACTCTAATCGGTATGGCGTGTCCTCATCATCTATGAGGGAATGAAACAACGTAACTTCAGATTTCAAGAGTCAATAGATCAGCACAAAAGAGTTCAAGAAATATAGAAATGTTTCCTAAAAGTTCGGCAGCCTCTCGAAGATAAGTACAGACGTCTCCGTATAGATCCGCAAGACTCTACTAAAACTGCTCATGACCATTGAGTCCTATGTAACCTAGGGCTTTGATACCAAACTGTCACGACCCCAAATCCTAAACCGGCTGTGATGGCGCCTATCGTGGAACTAGGCTAGCCAATAACCACATGTTCATAATTTCTTTCAAAATCCTAATCAAAATCCAAGCATTTCATAAATATACGGAGTTTGCTAAATAAGTAGGCCAATAAACAGTGCCACCAACCCCAAAACCCGGAGCCAACAAGTCATGAGCATCTAGAAGAATAAACCAAAACATACTATCATAATACAAAACCTCCGAATGAAATCTAGATACAACAAGAAGGGAAAAACAGAGATGATGCGGACACTGAACAACTACCTCTATATCCTGCAAACCGACTCAACGCGGAATAAATGGCTAATGCTCGATATCTGCACCTGAATCTGCACACAGGGGTGCAGGGAGTAATGTGAGTAAACCAACTCAGTAGTAATGAAAATAAATCAAGTCTAAGCGGCAAGTAAACACATAGAATCAATGCCATCAAATCACAATATACACAGCCTTACATTCTAATAGTATAACATAGATATATTAAATCGTCATGCCTTAAAACCAACTTCAGAAAAATCCTTTGAAGAATGTATATTTTTCAGAAACTTCAACCGAAAGGTTTAGTATAAAAATGAAAGGAATCATATAGAGGCCTCTCGGTCAAAACATATCTCATAAGCTCAGCGTGAGAGTAGTAAAATCATAAGTAGCCCCTCGGGCAAAACATGTATCATAATCAGCCCCTCGGGCATGCCTCACAATCACTCATAATCAGTCCCTCAGCACCTCAGAATCACTCAGAACCTCACAGTCACTCATGCCTCCCAATCACTCGTCACTCGGCACTTGGCACTCTGTGCGCTCACTGAGGTGTGTACAGATTCAGGAGGGGCTCCTTCAGCCAAAGCGCTAATATCACTCAACACCTCATCATCACTCTTGGCCCTCGGCCACACTTAGCAGAACCACTCAAAAGGTCCCTCGGGCGAATCAGAAAAACAAGGTACTCGGCCCAAATCATCAGTTTAAATCTCAAAGTGGTGTAAATAATGCTGAGTTTCGAAAACAGTATGCACAATGCAGCTGAGTGAAATCATCAATACATAGTGAAGTAAAACAACAGTAAAAATCCCCCAAGGGGTCTAAACAGATCGGCACGAGGCCCCAAACGCTGCTTATAGCCCAAATATTTCACAAATCTTTAGAACATAATTTAACATAAGGTTTTGAGTAAATATACAAATCATTAGTTGCTGCGGAGAGGACCTAGTCCAATCCAAAAATCATTACGCGCCACATACTCTTCATCCGACATGTGCGCCATTTCAAAATCAATGAGAAAATATGTAGTCCGGGGTTCCATACCCTCGGGACAAGATTTATAACCATTACTTACCTCTACCGGGCCACAACACTAATCTGCAATGCTCTTGCCCCTCGAATTGGCTCCTGATTGCTCCGAATCTAGCCAAAACCAATTTAATATCATTAATATATAACCAAGGAACACAACCCAATCGAAAACCACCAAGTAAAACAAGGATTTCGAAATTCGGCTAAACCCGAGCTCCGAGCCCATGTCTCGGAATTCAAAATTTTTTACATCACTAGAAACCTCGTCCTCCCATGATTCTACTCATACCAAAATCATCACAAATCACAATTGCCTACCCAAAACCTCAAAAGAAATTCCAATTCTCCACTCCCTTCTTCCCAACCTTTTCCTACTTAAATCCTTAAATTTCAAGCCTAATCCGAACAAAATAGCATAGGAACGATGTTAGTAACCAAAGAACTTACCTTTACTGAAGAATCTCGAACTTCCTTCTCCAAATTTCCTTCAAAGAACTCCTCCCGCATGCAAAAATTGTGAAAATAAGAGAATTTTTGCGGAGGCCCTTTATATACTGTTTCTGCCATCATTTCCGCACCTGCGGTCCCAGGTGTGCACCTGCTGAATCCCACTTAACGGACCAATTCCGCACCTGCGGCTTCGCAGGTGCGGTCAAAACTTCGCACCTGCGCACTGCCCATCGCACCTGCGACATCGCACCTACGGCTACCCATCCGCAGGTGCGGCCAACACCAGAAAATCACACCAACAACTATTTCTGCAAATTGTTTAAGTTCAAAACCCCGCCAACCATGCGAAATAAATCCTGAGCCGCTCAAGGACCCAACCAAACATACCAACACACCCCATAGCATTGTTCCAACTTAGTCGAGCCTTCGAAACACAGAAAACAACACAAAAATACCAAAATTACATCAAATTCAAGTCTATGAACTTTGAAACTTCCAAATTTCGCCAACTATGCCGAAACCAACCAAAACACCTCTGATTGACCTGAAATTTTTCAGACATATCCAAAATGACATTACGGACCGGCTCCAACTTTCGGAATTCCATTTTGACCCCGATAGTCTATTTTCCATTGCCGACCGAAAATCGCCAAAAACTAACTCTCGCCAATTCAAGCCTAATTCTACACCGGACATCAAAACTTCATTCCGAACACACTTCTAAGTCCCAAATCACCTAACGGAACTATCCGGGCCATAAAATCTGCATTCTGAGGTTGTTTACCAATAGGTCAACTCTCACTTGACTTTCTCAACTATTAGGCTACTTTGAGAGACTAAATGCCTCAATTCTCACTATAACCACTCCGGACCTAAACCAACTGACCCAGCACAACAAAAATAGGATAGCAATATATAACAAATGCAGAAATGGGGAAAACGGGGTAAATCTCACAGAACGACCGACCGGGTCGTTACAAATTTAGGCGTCTATTCGGATAGAGTTTCGGGTGGACTGCGAGAGTTTAGTCACTTATTGTGGGAAGTTGGAAATTTGAAGGTTTTGGAATTTCATAAGTTTGATTTGATATGTAATTTGGTGTTATCGATGGCTGTTTGGGATACCAGGCCTTGAAATAGGTTAGTATTGTGAATTGTGAATTGTACATAAAATTTGGCGTCATTCCGGAATATTTAAGTATGATTCGGACTTGTTCGACGAAATTTGATTGTTTGAAACTTTAAAGAAGGATTTTTATCGTCGATTGAGGTTTTGATGTTATTCTTCACTTTATGAGCCTTTGAATAAATTTGGATAAGGTATTGAGACCTGTTTGTGTAAAATTACGGGGTCCCAGGGGCCTTGGGTGTGTTTCGGGGTGGTTTCGTACGAATTTTGGGTGATTTGCTAATATAGATGCTAGTGTATGGTGTTGTTCTTCGCTAACGCAAAGGTATGCACGCTTTCACGAAGAATGCTTTTTGGCTAAAGGAAAATGCACATCGCGAACGCGACACAGGGGTACCGCGGAGAAGAGCCTGAGGTGCCCTTCGCGAACGCGAAGAAGGGTGGGGAGCTGGGGGCCTGGAGGCGTTAAGTCTTTGCGAACTCAGCTCAAGGATCACGAATGTGAAGCATTAGGAGCTTGGAGGAATCGTGAATGCAACCTTGGGGTCGCGAATGCGAAATTTTTTTTTTTTAGACAGCTGATTTTTGGCCATCGCGATTGCGAGGTGGTTTCCGCAATCGCGATGCGGAAGGACTTGTCAGACTTGATTTTTATGCAGGATTTGACTCATTTTTACTTGGTTGGCCGATTTTTGGAGCTCTTGGAGGGGATATTTTCATCATCTATTATGCGGTAAGTTATTTCCACTTGTTGTAAGATAAATATATGGATTTAAACATGAATTTTTTAGAAATTATGGGATTTTCGAAGAAAATCTAGAATTTATTTTTTTGGATTTTGTCCACTAAATTGGGCATCAAACTAGGATTAAATTTTATATTTGAGTTCATGATGTTATGGGTAACTTTTATCTTCGAAAATATTCGTAATCCACGTACATGGGCCCGAGGGTGTACTTTGTTGACTTCTCGAGCAACGTTGGGAATTGTTAAACTGATTAATTATGAGTGTTAGAATATATTTTTATTGGTTTGCATGTTGTTTGACTAGTTTCAAATTGATAAGCATCAGTTTGAGGAGTTGGAGATGCGTTGGAGCCGGTTATCGGAATTCGGAGCGAGGTAAGTCTCATGTCTAACCATGTGAGGGGGAAATCACCCCATAGGTGATGAGAGTCTGTACATAGCTAAAAGCATGTTTATGTCCAAATATACTTAAAACTTTATCATGTAATATTTGAATTATTTGAACTTAATTTGCTAGTTTAGTTACTTGAATTTATAACCGAAATTTTATTTGGGAATATGTGAGCTCGAGCCTTATTACGTTGAGTTGATTGGCGAGATATTCGATAGACGGTAAAAGTCATATTTACTTTATTCTCATGTAATTGTGCTGCGAACACAAGGCCTGTAATTCGATAAGATTCTTCCTTTGTTGCGGATTGGGTTGAACGCCTCAACAGCATATTGAGATGCATCTATGGTTCGCGTCAGTCGACCCTCGGCAGTATACACATTATTCTGGATTGGTCCGTACGACCTCGGCATAACTCGTGTGCAATGCCACTAGGAGTTCAAATATTCATGAGATTCCTCTTTGATTGGGATCTGGCAGTTACAGGAGATGTCTTATTTGTTGAGATAGAACTTGATATCCCTTACCCATTTGACATAGCCTTTGATTCTTTTATTTGTTGAGATAGTACATCAGATTTAAGAAATTTATGCTTTCATCGTGTTAGAGGATTATGTTAGTTATAGTTCTTGCCTCATTATTGCTATGGTGTTTCATATCTGTCATTAATTTATTATATTTATTTATTGGACCACTAGTAAGTGTTAATGTCGACCCCTTGTTACTACTTCTCCGGGGTTAGGCTAGATGCTTACTGGGTACGCATTGATTTAGTTACTCATGCTACATTTCTACACTAATCGTGCAGGTATATCTATGATAGTCCCTTGCGCGCAAGGGCGCAACTATTGAAGTGATTTTATGGTGAGCTGCATCCCATGATACAATCCGGAGCACACGAAGTCTCCATCATGTTCATTTATCTTATCTTGTCTATTTTACATTCTAGACAAATATTGTATTAATATTATGATACTTCCTAGTAGATACTCATGTACTTGTCACATTGAATTTTGGGATGTTATAGTAGATGTTAATGGTTTTGCACTAATATTGACACATTTTATTTTTATATCTTACTAATATTGTTTATATCCATGATTTTAAATGCATTAAATTATTTATTTAATAAAACTTATTATTTCAAAAGTAAAAAAATAACCAATTATTAAGATGGCTCATGGTTGGCTTGCCCAACGTCGACATTGGGTGCCATCATGGCCTATAGTGGGTTTTGGTCGTGACAGCTTGGTATCAGAATTGTAGGTTCACTTAGGTCTCACAAGTCATGAGCTAGTCTAGTAGAGTTTTGCGGATCGGTGCGGAGACGGATATACTTATCTTCGAGAGGCTATAGGGTTGCTAGGAGACTTTCCCTTCTTGGTTCTTCATCGTGCGATTTGATTCCATTGAAGCTTATGTCTTCCTTTCCTTCCTACTCATTCTTATACGAAGTTATGCCCTGATTATCAATTGGGCTTCAAGGAGTAGTAGTGGTGCTACAGATATGGTGCAAGCTTTTTCTCCTACGTATTCAGGCAGGCTATTATCATAGTGTTTTCTACGGTTCAAGGTTATGCATAGTGTATTGTGATATTTATGCGTTATTATCGCACGATGTTGGTGTAAATGATATGATGCTTAATTATGTATTGCGGCAAAGAATGACTTAAGAGGAGGATTATTTGTGATGTTTTGTACGTCAACACCACACAAGGGGGGGGAAGTGATTTGTGTGGTGTCCAATTTTCGAGTGCAGTCTCTATAGAAGAACCTGGTTCTTCTTGGTGTTCCAACTTCTACAGTTTGTGGAAAAGAAATTGCAGAATTTAAAGAAAACAACCGTTTTTACACGGAAAACACCTGGCTCAAAGGTGAAAAAACCACGACCTACTTCCCAGTAGTATTTTCCCAAACTCTTTACTATATCAACGAGCAAAACAACATTTACAAAATAAACTCTTTTGTAAACCTAAGGACTAACTCTCCCTTTGTGGCAAACTGGCCTCTAGCTATTTGCGACAAACTTCAAGTTACTCTAACTTGAATAGTGTGTACCTATTTTGAATGCTTCTAGATAAAGCTAAAAGATACAATATGTAATCACCTACTACAAACAACTAGACTCAAAAGACAACAAATGGAACTAGTTCTTCTAGCTGGTTCATGTAGCTTTTGTGTCGCACAAGGATTCTGCTTGCCAAATTGCTTTAGTAATTTTGCTTTCAGTTCTTATTTCACTTCTGTGTTTGTGCGTTATTTCTTCAGCAGGAATGCTTCAACATTTTATAGAGTCAGTAGTTGAGATGTTGTTGTACAGTTCTGATACAACTCTTCCTTGGTGGAAGAGTTTGAGTTTATCTCAACTTCTTTGATCTCGATTCTGTCCTACCTGAAATTGAACTCCATCTTCTCATCAATTTGCAACATTTTCACTTAGGAGATAACCTCTTAGTTCTAGATAACCTCTTAGTTCTCAGATAATGTTTATCTCCTGTGCATGTACGCTTCTCGTGCCAATGGGTATGTTTGACTATGTTTGCTCTAATGGACCTGGTTCAACTGGGTTGGCATTTGTCAATCTTCAAAATCATGCAGTGACTTGATTCAACAAATTTCCCCTTTTTGATGATGACTAACTCTGTGCTTAACCCTGTACATACTTCAATTCAACATAGAGACTTTTTATATATTTAAGCATTCATCATAGAGAGACCAGCTTCATTAGGTTATAAATATCACAAAAAGCATTGAGATTTTGAAAGCACATATCTTCCCCCTTTTGGCATCATCGGAAAGTTGCAAAATGATAAACTTACCAGATGTATTAATAATTACTCATGGCCATTGAGGCAACTGCAGATGTAAATCATGAATTAATCATCAAAGGAAACCAATCAAATGTAAGCTATTTAAGAAACCGAGACAAAATCAATAACCAAACAACAAAATTCATTGATTAGAAAGTAGATCAGGCACCATACACAAAAAGAATTAAGAACAATCACAACCATGAGCGAAACAGAAAACAAAAGGCAGAACAATCCCAAACTGGGTCATAGAGGGGGTTTTGGAGGGACTGAACTCCTAAGGCTGGGAAGGGGCAGAGGAGGTTGTGGTCTTGGCTTGAAGAAGAGAGAGCATTTGATGAAGAACACCCTTATTCTTCTCCTTTTCTTTGGCTAATTCATCTTTGAGAGCATCCCGCTCAGCTTCAACCTCAATAGGAAGTTTCCTAGATGAACCAGGTTCATCCTCAGGAATATTAACAGTGTAGTCACAGGTCAACAACGTATTCTTCCCAAAGTAGTCCTTAGCAGTAGCCATTTCAGCATTCTTCACTGGAACCTTGAAGTGAGCAAGCACAGCAGTCAGGATAAACCCATAAGGTATAGCATGTGCCTTGGCTCCATTCACAACCCTGTCCAAGAGCTGGATGATGAAGGCAGGCCAATTGATCTGTTTACCCCTGTACAAGCACTCCATGAGCGTGAGATCCATGTAGCTGGAAATGTGCCTTCGCTCTTGCCTAGGCAGCAAAAATTTTATCACAAACTCGAAGAACAATTTGTGTTGAGGCCTGATCTCACTCTTAAACACTGCCCTGGGCTCCAGTTCTTGCTCATTCTCACAAAAGGACCTTGTGATTTGAAGAGCTGAGGGAAAATCATCCAGATTAGGCCACCTTTGTCTTGTGTAATCATCATAACCCTCAGAAGGGATATGCAGTATCTTCCCCAACTCCTTTGCATCAAACGAAATCTCAACCCCTTGAACCTTGGAGGATACACTGCCATCTTTGACAACTGCGTTGGCCATAAATTCAACCAACTCATTCCTAGCCATCCTTCCCTCAAGGTGAAGAACCATGACCTTCCACCCTTTCACATCCAAGGTATCCAACAGGAAAATCATCCCTAACTCCTCAAGGTCTCTAAACAGCTTCCCCTTAAAGATAGTATGCTTACCAAACATTGTGTGTTTGTCAGTCTCCTCACCAGACACTTCCTCTTCTTCTCCACTCCATTTCTCATCATCAACAATATTTACTTTCTTTGACACAGACCTGGTCCTCTTTGCAACTATTGAGGGTGTGGCAGACACAGATGTTGACTTCTTGGAAGAAGCCTTAGCTTTCATGGGTTTTGGCGTCTCTACCTTAACTGGTGCTGGTTTCTCCTTCTGATGGACCAGGTCCATCTCATCGTCATCAACATGAACTGCCTCAACAGGCTCTCCAACTTTTTCCTTTCCCTTGGCAGACTTCTTCATCTTGCTCTTTCTCAGAGCTTTTTCCAATTCTTCTTCTCCTTGTCTAACAATGCTTCTAGTAAGACGACTCTTTGGGGCAGAAGCATCAGCAGATGATGAAGCTTTCCTTTTCTTGGTTGGAACTGGGGTATTAGCTTTCTTGGATTTTGAAGTTCTCTTCTTTTTGGGATTGTAAGACCCACCCAACTTTTTCATCAACTCAGCCAATGTTTCCTCAATAGATGAACCAGGTTCATCTACTAGACTTTCCAGACCTGTTGTTTCTTCCCCCTGAAACTTTGACTCCTTCCTCAACAATCACAAGAGCGGGGCCACCAATAGCCAGAGTGGCACCTTCCTTCCCAGATCCCCTTTCTGAATTACCTTCTCCCTCTCTCTCAATGTTTATGTTTTTCCCAATTTTTCTTTGCCTATCCAGTACCTCTACATCCACTATTGACCCAATCAAGATAAACTTGTTTTCATCCATTTTAGTTGCATACCCAACTTCAAGATTTCCCTTTTCAGTGTCAGATGAACCCGGTGCTTCATCCTCATTTGTAGATTTGAAAGACTCGCTGGAAGATTTAGAGTCTTGGACCTTGTTGGCTTGAAGTATCTCATTCAATTTTCCGGCATGAGAACCAGAGGCAACTGTTTTCCTGGCCAACATTTTTACTCTATGTTTTCTAGAGGATGGAGTGGGGCTAGGTGTAATGGTTGGGACTGATTTGGGTGAAGGAGTGGGTTCAGGGATAGATTCACGAACTGGAGGATTTTGGGGGGTTGAAGACCTGGTTGGAGAATGTGAGCTGTGTATCGATGGAGAATTTGAATCAGTGTCGTCAAGACCGACCTCGTAATCAAGGGTGGTTGATGAAGATAAAGCAAGGGGTGGTGTATATGACATTGTTATAAGATTTAGGGAGAGAAGAATGTTGATCGCTTTGGTATGAGAGGAATGATGAACTTGGTTTGACAGTTATGCTTTTGAAGAGGAGAGGTAATGATGGCCTTTTAAAGATGTGGTTATTAATTATACAACGGGCATAATTCTTGGTCAAGTGGGAGTCTAATCGCTGCAGGAGTGTCAGTGAGTAGATGATTATAACTCCCTAAATCTAGGCTAATTAAGGTCTGATGGGACTCTTTGAAACTGGTTCATTTTGGGATAAGTACTGAGAATTTGAAATGAACCAAATAAATAGAGTCATGCTCATGTGTGACTATAATTATTTAAATAAGTGTATGGTGATGAGCATGTACCTTGTTAGTCAGATGAACCAGCAGCAATAAACCAGGTTCATCGTGTTATATTCTTTAATTTGCCTCAATTTACAAAGATAGAAAAACATCATTAGTAGCCAGAGAATCATATTAATACATGGCAAAAGAGTATGGCAGTAAACTTATGATACTGAGCAATTATTAGTCTGGTTAGCTACCTATTTTAGTGTTTCTAGCCAAAAAAAATATTCTTTTTTATTTTTCAATTAGGTGATCTTAATCATCCCTAATTCTAGCTTGTTTCTCTCAAAATGCTCCCTACTTAGTGCCTTAGTGAAGATATCAGCAATTTGTTTATCAGTAACACAGAATTCGATTGAGATCATTCCTTTTTCATAGTTATCTCTTAGGAAATGGTGTCTGACATCTATGTGCTTGGTTCTCTTATGAAGAACTGGGTTCTTTGTCATGCTAATTGCACTAGTGTTGTCACAGAAAATAGGAATGCATCCAACCTCACCAAAATACATGAGTTATTGCTTGATCCATAGCAACTGAGCACAGCATGAGGCTGCAGTCACATATTCAGCCTCAGCAGTAGACAAGGCTACTGAGTTTTGTTTCTTGGTGGCCCAAGACACAAGGCAAGAGCCCAAAAAGTGAGCCATGCCAGAGGTACTTTTCTTGTCAACCAGGAAACCTGCATAACCTGCATCAGCATATCCTACAAGGTCAAAATTACTACCTTTAGGATACCAAAGACATATATCAGTAGTGCCCTTCAGATATCTCAGAATTCTTTTCACTGCAGTTAGATGGGACTCCTTTGGATTTTCCTGAAACCTAGCACACAGTCCTACACTGAACACAATATCAGGTCTGCTGGCAGTGAGATATAATAAAGACCCAATCATCCCTTTGTATAGCTTTTGATCAACGGATGAACTAGGTTCATCAACATCTAATTTTTTAGTTGTGGCTATAGGGGTGTCAATTTCTTTTGTTTCTTCCATTTTAAATCTGTTGAGTAATTCTTTCACATATTTCTATTGATGGATCATTATTCCATTTGAGTTTTGCTTGATTTGCAAGCCTAAAACGAAGTTTAGCTCACCCATCATACTCATCTCAAACTCACTCCCCATAAGTTTAGCAAATTCCTTACTCAATTTGTCAAAGTTTACCCCAAATATGATATAATCCACGTATATTTGCACAACCAGGAAATCCTTACCTTTTTCCTTTAAGAATAAGGTACTGCCAATTTTTCCTCGTTTGTATCCACGTTCTAGCAGGAATGTTGATAGCCGCTCATACCATGCTCTTGGTGCTTGTTTGAGTCCATACAAATCCTTGTCAAGTTTGTATACATGGTCAAGTGTCTCCTTGCTTTCAAATCCTGGAGGCTATTTGACAAATACTTCTTCCTTTAGATAGCCATTGAGGAAAGCACCCTTTACATCCATCTGATGGAGAGTGAATTCCATGTGTGCAGCAAATGCTATAAGAAGTCTGATTTCCTCCAGTCTTGCTACAGAAGCAAAGGTCTCATCATAGTCAATTCCCTATTCTTGACTATATCCTTGGACAACCAGTCTAGCCTTGTTTCTTGTAACCGTTCCATCCTCATCGAGTTTGTTCCTGAAGACCCCACTTTGTGCCAATCATTGATCTGTGTAGTGGTCTGGGTACCAAGTGCCATACTTGACTTCTTTCAAATTGATTCAGCTCTTCTTACATGGCATTTACCCAGTCAGCATCCTATAAAGCTTCAACAATGTTCTTTGGTTCGATTAAGGATAGAAAAGCATCAAACACACACAGATTTTTCAAGGATGATCTTGTTTTGATTCCGAACGTCAAATCTATTATGATGTTCTCAAGAGGATGAGAGTTTTGATATCTATGTGGTTTGAGCACCAATTGTTGTGGAGCAGGATCAGGGACAAGGTCCAAAGTGATTTGCTATTGAGTTCCTCATGTCATGTTGCTTGGGGTAGTTGGACCTGGTCCATCATCTGTTCCATTCCATAATTGCTTCAATTTATTCACTGCTTCTGGTTCCTGTCTCTCAGAAAGAGTGTTAGTTTCATCAAAAACAACATGCACACTCTCCTCTACACACATAATTCTTTTGTTATATACTTTATAAGCTTTGCTATGTGATGAATATCCCAAGAATACTCCCCCATCACTTATGGGATCAAATTTACCTAGGGAATCTTTGCCATTATTAAGCACAAAGCACTTGCATCCAAAATCCCTAAGATGGGATATGTTGGGCTTTCTCCCTTTAAGTAATTCATAAGGAGCTTTCTCTACCAGTGGTCTTGTCATGCATCTATTTATTATGTAGCATGCAGTGTTTATTGCTTCTGCCCAAAAACTATAGGGTAGTTTGCTAGAAAGAACCATGGTTCTATTCATATCTTCAAGAGTTCTGTTCTTTCTTTCAACAACCCCATTTTATTGTGGGGTTCTAAGGGCAGAAAAGTTGTGATTTATACCATGTTCATCACAGAATTCAGCAAACTTTACATTCTCAAATTCAGTACCATGATCAGATCTTATTGATGTTACTTGATTTCCTAAATGTTTTTTTGAGTTTTTCTAACAAATGAAGTGAACATATAAAATGCTTCATCTTTAGATGTCAGGAATAAGGTCCAAGTGAACCTTGAGTAATCATCAACTAGCACCATTACATATTTCTTACCACCTCTGCTCAGAGTTCTCATAGGACCACACAAGTCCATATGAACCAGTTCCTACGTCCTGGTGGTACTGACCATTTTCTTGCTTTTGAAAGAGGATCTGACCTGTTTCCCCCTTGCACATGCCTCACAAACTTTGTCTTCCTTGAACTTAATGTTAGGAAGCCCTACCACTAAGTCCTTAGAGACTAATTTGTTGAGCTGATTTAGACTTGCGTGACCAAGTCTTTTGTGCCAAAGGAGGGGATCACTGTCCAACACACTTAAGCAAGTGAGTTCATTTTCTGATAGTGTGGACAAGTCTATGACATAGATGTTATTCATTCTTTTTTCCCTGCAAAACAAGCTTGTTAGTAAGCAGGTTAATTAAAAACATTTTGTGGAAGTGAAAGAAACTAGTTACCTCTGTCACACAATTGTGACACACTGATCGGGCTATATTTCAAGCCATCAATCAAGTACACTTGTTCAATGGAACGTGTGTCATCCTTACTACCTTACCAACCCCGATAATTTCACCTTTCTTTCCATTTCCAAAGGAGACATTTCCTCCTTTGAGGTTTTCAAGTGAAAGGAACTGTTCCTTGTTCCATGTCATATGTTTTGAGCAGCCACTATCCAAGTACCAAATTTGGCTGCTTCCTCTCACTTGAACCTACAAAAAGATATCAGGGGTTAGTCTTAAGAACCCAAACTAGTTTGGGTCCTTTTCTATTCTATGAGAGAAAAGATGAATTAAGATTTTTCTGGCCTAATTTGGTAACCAATTTTTTCTTTTAACAAAGTTCTCATTTCTCCGACTGGCCTGCTCTTTTGCAGTACACCCAATTTTGTAATGACCAGTCTTACCACAGTGGGTGCAAATTTTATTCTAGGGGAGAGTGAGATACTTGCTTTTGGGATCCCACTTGGGCAATTAACTCCCAAAGCCAATTCCTCTCCGGTTGCTACTATGATTTTTTCGAAGCCATGCCAAGGCATCAGAGGATTTATTCCATTTACAAGTTTGATCTAATTCATGTTTGAATTTACCAAGTTAAAGTCCTTATCTGTTCATCCTTAGTATACATCTTATCTTTTAGTTTTCCCACATTTTCTTCTAACATGATATAAAAATGATCAACAANTTTCAAGCCTCTCCTTTTTCCATTCCACTTCCCACTAAGGACAGTTCTTAATATTGTGATTATTTTTTCCACACTTGTAGCATCCCTCGTTGGTTGGCATTTCTGGAGCTTTTGCTTTGTTGTAGTTTCCACCTCTAGAGATGCCCTTCTTCCTTATGAGAAAGTTTCTGAATTCTTTGGTAATCATGGCCATCTCATCTTCCTCCAGATCTACTCCCTCAGTAATTCTCAGTGCTTGACTCATTTTCTTCTTTGGAGCATCCATTTTCATTGTTCGCCTTCTAAATTTATACGCAGTAAGGTTTCAAATTAGCTCGTCCAATCTAAGGGTTGCCATATTTTTGGATTTCTGGATAACAGTGCTTTTACTTTCCCAGGAAATTGGTAAGATCCTTGTCAAGATCTTCTCTACCCTGTCCTCTTCAAGAATGACTCTACCAAGAGACTTAAGTTCATTAGTCAGAGTTGTGAACCTTGTATACATTTCATGAATTGTCTCTCCTTCTTTCATAGTAAAGTTTTCATACTGAGGGTATAGTAGAGTACCTATTGATCTTTTCATACTAGTGTAAGGTATCCCAGATTACTTTGGCAGTGGTGCAACTTTGAATCCTACTATACTCGTCTGGACCTAGTCCACAAACTAGCCACTTTTTGGCCTTAGCATTTTTCTCCCATTTCTTCAGATCCTCAGCAGTGCAGTCAGTTCTAGTTTTTGATACATTTTCTCCTTCAGCAGTCTTCTTCATGGTGGCTAGAGGACCATCAGTGACTATGTCTCAAAGTTCATAGTCTTCTCCAATCAAGTGATCCTTCATCATGTTCTTCCACCAGGAGTAATACTGGCCATTAAAGAGTGTTAGCCTTGCAGTTGATTGACCCTCCCAGTTTCTAGGTGTTGCACTCATTTTGATATTTTCCAAGGTGTTAGCCTTTTCAAGGATAACCCGCTCTGATACCAATTGATGTTCTATACGTCAATACCACACAAGAGGGGGGTGATTTGTCTGGTTTCCAATTTTCGAGTGCGGTCTCTATAGAAGAACCTGGTTCTTCTTGGTGTTCCAACTTCTACAGTTTGAGGAAAAGTAATTGATTTAAAGAACACAACAGTTTTTACGTGGAAAACACCTGGCTCAAAGGTGAAAAAACCATGACCTACTTCCCAGTAGGATTTCCCCAAACTCTTCAATATATCAACGAGCCAAACAGTATTTACAAAATAAACTCTTTTGTAAACCTAAGGACTAACTCTAATCCCTTTGTGGCAAACTAGCCTCTAGCTATTTGCGATAAACTTCAAGTTAACTCTGACTTGAACAGTGTGTACCTATTTCAAATGCTTCTAGATAAAGCTGAAAGATACAATATGTAACCACCTACTACAAACGACTAGACTCAAAAGACAACAGATGGAACTGGTTCTTCTAGCTGGTTCAAGTAGCTTTTGTGTCGCACAAGGATTCTGCTTTCCAAATTGCTTTGGTAATTTTGCTTTCAGTTATTGTTTCACTTCTGTGTTTGTGCGTTATTTCTTCAGCAGGAATGCTTCAACATTTTATAGAGTCAGTAGTTGAGACGTTGTTGTTCAGTTCTAATACAACTCTTCCTTGGTGGAAGAGTTTGAGTTTATCTCAACTTCCTTGATCTCGATTCTGTCCATCCTGAAATCGAACTCCATCTTCTTATCAATTTGCAACCTTTTCGCTTAGGAGATAACCTCTTAGTTCTATATAACCTCTTAGTTCTCAGATAATATTTATCTGCTGTTGGATGCTTCTCGTGCCAATGGGTCTGTTTGACTATGTTTGCCCTGATGGACCTGGTTCAACTGAGTTGGCATTTGTCAATCTTCAAAACCATGCAGTGACTTGATTCAACAATTTGGTTGAAGGTTTTTGGATTCAGCATTTTATCCAAGCAGAGGAGAGGCAATTGGACTATGGATGTTCAGTTTTTTGTTGACATAGTAGCGAGATTGGATATTTTTGAACTTGGTGGAATTCTCATTTGTAATGTGGTGTCATTGTCATACTTTGAACGCATTAAGGCTCATCAGTGTGATGGCGTTCATTTGTTTGCCTTTGGGGAACGGTGTCGCGAATTAGTACCTAAGAAGAAGTTATCAAAGATGAAGGTTTAGTACGACTGCAAGGTCGGATCAGTGTATCAAGTGTTGATGGCTCGAGGAAGATGATCTTTACGGAAGTTTAGAGTTGGTAGCAACTTATTTGTTCGGATGCTACAAAGATGGATTATGATTTGAGGCAGCATTTTATTATCGAGGCATGAGGAGGGACATGGAGAGTTATGTCTTGCAGTTGTTGAGTCGTTAGCAGGCCAAGTACGAGCAACAGTGATTGAGTAGTTTGATTAGGAAGATGGTTTAACCTGAATGGGAATGGTAGCGTATTGTATGGATTTCATGGCAAGATAACCGCCTGCCTTGTGGAAGCTTATAGTAATTTGGGTCATGGTGGACCAACAACTAAGTATGTGTACTTCGTTTGATATGGTGGCTTCTATGCTTCAGACATTTGGATATGACGGGAAGAGTTTTCTTAGGGATGTAATATGTCTTTGAGTTTTGACTGCATCGCTGGACCTCCATCTCTATGTCTACGTGATCGTAACACAAGGGACACGAACGTAATGACCATCTTCCCTCAGGCTCCGCGAACATGACCACTAACTCGCGAATGCGATGTGTAAATCCTCAGCGATATCAAATACGCTTCGTGATCGTGTATGTCCTCACACAAACACGATGAACTATAGAAAATTAGAAAAACCAGCAACTCCAAAACATGAAGAAATGGTCCATAGCCCATCCAAAACACACTCGGGCACCCGGGATCCCATCCAACCACACCAACCAATCCCAAAACATAATATGGACCTACTCGAGGCTTCAATTAACACTAAATAACATCAAAACTACAAATCACACTCCAATTCAAGCCTAATGAACTTTCAACTTTCAAAACGCATGCCAAACCATATCAAATCAACTCTGAATGGCATCAAATTTTGCATGTGAGTCTCAAATGACACAACGGACCTATACCAACTCCCAAACCCAATATCTGAACCCGATATCACAAATTCAACTCTCAGTCAAAGCTCTCATCCTTCCGAACCTTCAACTTTCCAATTTTAGCTAAAAAGCACCGAATCAACGTACGGACCTCTAAATCCTAATCCAGACAGGCATCCAAGTCCAAAATCATCATATGAATCTATTGGAACCATCAAAACATCATTCCCAAGTCGTCTACACAAAAGTGAAACTCTGGTAAACTCTTTCAACTTAAGCTTCTAATGTGAGAATTATTCTTCCAAATCAAATCCTAAATCTCTAAAAGACCGAAACTGACCATACACGCAAGTCATGTGCCTTTCCAGAAAAGTTTTGTATGCCGGATATACCTAAGTATAATGGGACCACCGATTCCAATGAGCATGTCACCTCCTATACATGCGCCATCAAGGGTAACGATTTGGAAGATGATGAGATCGAATATGTTCTATTGAAGAAGTTCCGAGAGACTCTATCGAAGGGGGGAATAATTTGGTACCACAATCTACCGCATAATTCCATGACTCCTTTGCCATGTTAACGAACTCTTTCGTAAAGGCACATGTCGGGGCCATAAAGGTTGCGACAAGAAAATCAGACCTTTTCAAAGTAAAACAGAAGGATTATGAAATGCTGAGGGAATTCGTGTCCCGATCAAATGGAATGCATGGAGTTGCCACCAGTCATAGATGATTGGGCCATTCAAGCTTTCACTCAGGGGTTGAATGAACAAAGTTCGATAGCATCAGGTCAACTGAAGCAAAATGTGATCGAATATCCTGAGGTGACCAGGGCCGATGTACATAATCGATACCAATCGAAGATCAGGGTCGAGGATGACCAATTAGGAACTCCTTCCGGTTCAGTATATTTGAATAGGTCCGCAGCCAATAATCAGAGGGAAGTCAATAGGGAGCCACGATCGAACAAAGTCCTATATCAACCATACATCGCATACCGCAGGAACGACGGCCCAGGATGCAATTTTGCCCGAAATGATCGGAGAAGTGATCGACGACAGAATTCTCGGTGACTTATGAGAAAAAGTGGTTTTGATAAGTATGCCGATCCTACAGAGGCACCTCAGTTTTCAGAGTATAATTTTAATGTCGACACATCAGGTATTGTATCGATGATTGGAAGAATCAAAGATACTAGATGGCCTAGGCCCATACAGACTGATCCTTCCCAAAGAAACCCTAATTTGATGTGTAAGTATCATGGCATGCATGGTCATAGAACCGAGGATTGCAGGAAACTAAGAGAGGAGGTAGCACGTCTATTCAACGAGGGCCACCTTCGAGAGTTCCTAAGCGATCGAGCCAAGAATCATTTAAGAGAAAGGGACAACAACAGGAAAAATGAACAGGAAGAGTCGCAGCATGTGATCCATTTGATTGTTGGCGGGGTCGATATTCCACAAGGGCCAGTGTTCAAACTCACTAATGTATCAATTACTAGGGAAAAACGGACCCGAGATTATGTTCCAGAAGGCAGCGTATCATTCAATGACGAGGAAGCAGAAGATATTTCTCAACCTCACAACGATGCTCTGGTAATTTCTATCTTATTAAATAAAGTTCAAATTAAGCGTGTTTTAGTGGATCCAGGTAGCTCAAGAATACCATCCGGTCGAGGGTCGTAGAGCAGCTCGGCCTACAAGACCAAAAATTGTGCCCGCAGCTCGGGTCTTGATGGTTTCAATATGGCCAGCGAAACAACTAAAGGAGAGATCATCATACTGGTGAACGTGGCTGGACCTATCCAAGAAACCAAGTTTCATGTAATCGAGGGTGACATGAGATATAACGCCCTACTCGGGAGGCCTTGGATTAATAATATGAGGGCAGTCCCTTCGACTCTCCACCAAATTATGAAATTCCCTATGCCGGATAGGGTGAAAACAGTATATGGGGAGCAACATGCTGCAAAGGAAATGTTCGCAATCGATGAGGTGACACCAATATCGGCACTTTCGACATCAAAAGGATCGGACATCAAAGGAAAGTAGGATGCCAAATAGCAACCATAACTACCAGCCTCGACTGAATCGGAGAAGCAGGGAATGGAAAAAGAAGACGATGACCATTGGATCACTCGAACCTTTGACATTCCCGAAGATTTCGACGCCTCCAAATCAACAGTCGACGAGCTAGAACAGGTTATATTGATCGAGTACCTACCCGAACGAAAGGTATACCTGGGTACGAGGTTAACCCCCGAACTCAGAAAAACTCATTAAATTTCTTATTGATAACATGGATTGTTTTTCCTGGTCCCACTTAGACATGACAGGGATCCCACTAGAGGTAACGACACATCGATTGAGTCTGGACCCGAAGTTCAAGCCAGTAAGACAAAAGAGAGGGCCCCAGTCTGAGGTAAAGCACACATTCATCAAGGACGATGTAACTAAACTTCTCAAAATAGGATTCATTCAGGAAGTAAAATATCTCGAATGGTTAGCAAACGTAGTTGTAGTCCCTAAAAAGGGAAACAAACTTAGGTTGTGGGTATATTATAAGGATTTGAACAAAGCATACCCCAAAAATTATGTTCCTCTGCCTAACATTGATTGTATAATCGACGCCACGGCCGGCCACGAGATCCTTAGTTTTCTCGACACCTATTTCGGGTACAGTCAAATTCAAATGAACTCGAAAGATCAAGAAAAGGCTTCATTCATCACTAAGTACGGAACATATTGCTATAACGTAATGCATTTTGGGCTGAAAAACGCAGGGGCTACATACCAACGCCTAGTAAATAAAATCTTCGAAGAACAAATAGGTAAGTCAATGGAAGTATATATTGATGTTATGCTAATTAAGTACCTACGCGTAGAGGACAATTTGACACATTTGCATGAAACATTCAAGATATTGAGAAAATACAACATGAAGCTCAACCCCGAGAAATATGCTTTCGTAGTCGGTTCGGGCAAGTTCCTCGGCTTCATGGTGTCAAATCAGGGGATCGAGATCAATCCCGATAAAATCAAGGTTATCGAAGACATCACTGACATAGACAACTTTAAAGTTGTGCAAAGGCTGACAGGGTAGATAGCTGCCTTAGGTCGATTCATCTCGAGATCATCGGATCGGAGCCATAGGTTCTTCTCATTACTCAAAAAGAAGAACGAATTCTCCTGGACCCCGAAATTCTAACAGGCGTTAGAATAATTAAAATGATATCTCTCGAGCCCACCATTGCTTCATACTCCAAAGGAAGATGAAAAGCGTTAATCATACTTGGCAGTCTCGGAAATCGTGGTAAGTGCTGTCCTAGTTCTGGAAGAGCAAGGTACGCAATTTCCTGTTTATTACGTAAGTCAAACTTTAGGAGAAGCGAAAACTAGATATCGACTCTTAGAAAAATTGGCACTTGCTCTAATAAGTGCCTCTAGGAAGCTAAAACCATATTTTTAATGCCATCCAATATGTTTATTAACTTCTTACCCACTTCGTAATATTTTACATAAGCCCGAACTATCAGACCGATTGGCCAAATGGGTCGTCGAACTCAGTGGGTACAATATTGAATATCAACCCCGAACGGCCATCAAGTCTCAAATTGTGGCAGACTTCGTGCCCGACTTCATGCCAACCCTCATACCCGAAGTCGAAAAGGAACTTTTGTTAAAATCGGGTACATCATCAGGGGTGTGGACCCTTTTTACTGACGACCCTTCGAACGTGAAGGGGTCTGGGCTAGGAATCATTTTAAAGTCGGGCACGGGTGATACTATTAAGCAATCTATTAAAACTACTAAGTTGACTAACAATGAGGCCGAGTACGAGGCCATGATTGCAAGCCTCGAACTAGCTAAGAGATTGGGAGCAGAAGTCATCGAAGCCAAATGTGACTCCCTACTGGTAGTAAACCAAGTGAATAGAACCTTCGAGGTTTGAAAGGATAGAATGCAAATGGTATTTGGATAAGCTTCAGGTGACGTTACATCATTATAAAGAATGGACTTTGCAGCATGTACCTCAAGAACAGAACAGTAAAATCGATGCCCTTGCAAATATGGGATCATCAATCGAGGACAATGAAATCAGCTCGGGGACTGTCGTTCAACTCTCAAAATCCATAATCGAAGAAGATCATGCTGAGATAAACTCCACAAGCCTAACCTAGGATTGGAGGGATAAATATATCGAGTATTTGAAAAACGGAAAGCTCTCATCGGACTCTAAAGAATCAAGGTCTCTACGAACAAAAGTTGCTCCATTCAAATTGGCTGAGGATGGAACATTGTGCAGGAGGACGTTCGGCGGACTGTTAGCAGTATGCTTGGGACTAGGGGACACCGATTATGTCGTACGAGAAGTTCACGAAGGTCCTTGTAGGAACCACTCCGGTGCCGAATCACTAGTTCACAAAATCATCAGGGATAGTATGGAAAAGGACACTAAAGAGTTTGTTCGAAAATGTGATAAGTGTCAAAGGTATTCACCAATGATCCACCATCCCAGAGAACAACTTCATTCGGTCCTATCCACATGGTCATTTATGAAATGGGGGATGGATATCGCCGGCCCCCAGCTATGGCCCCAAGTAAAGCTAAATTCATTTTATTTATGACTGACTATTTCTCTGAATGGGTTGAAGCACAGGCCTTCAAGAAAGTCAGAGAAAAAGAAGTTATAGACTTCATCTGGGATCACATCATATGCCGATTCGGGATACCTGCCGAGATTGTACGTGACAATGGAAATTAATTCATCGGCAGCAAGGTAACAAAGTTTCTCTAAGATCACAAAATAAAGAGAATCTTATCGACACCATATCATCCTAGCAGAAATGGGAAAGCCAAATCGTCGAACAAAACCATCATTCAGAATCTGAAGAAAAGGTTGAACGACGCCAAGGAAAAATGGAGAGAGATTCTACCCGAAGTCCTTTGGGCATATCGAACGACGTCGAAGTCCAGTATGGAGGCAACACTGTTCTCTTTAGTATACGGCGCCGAAGCCCTGATTCTGGACGAAGTCGAGAAACCAGCGCCATATTTTGACACACAACAGAAGAATCAAATCACGGGGCTATGAATACTAGCCTCGAACTGTTAGATGAAAAATAAGAAGACGCCCTCATTCGGATGGTCGTGCAAAAACAATGCTGAAAGATATTATAATCGGAGGACCAACCTTCGTCATTTCAGAATCGGGGACTTGGTCCTAAGGAAAGTCACCATCAACACTCGAGACCCTAATGAAGGAAACTCGGCCAAAATTAGAAAGGACCCTATCAAGTCCTCGATACCGTCGGAAAGGGATCTTAAAAGCTAGGCATGATAAACAGCGAGCAACATCCAAATAATTGGAACATCTTACTCCTCAAGCGATATTATTGTTAAGGTATGACCTTCTCCTTTTTCATTTACATTTTACACTAACTTATTTTCAGTCGTTCGAGCGAAGGTATTGAATTTCTCATCAAGCAAGAAGATATTAGGACCTTAAAGCATGTGTTGCACTCTTTTTCCCTTCGACTAGTTTTTATCCCAAATGGGTTTTTTCGGCAAGGTTTTTTACAAGGAAACCATTGTTCGTGTTGACTTAGAGTATCCGAGGTTTCTTTACAATAAACCTCGAATACTAGGGGGAATCACTCTCGGATGTTATATTTTCAAGGAAAATACTTCACGTCGACTGGGTCTCGATAGGGACTCATCTTGGGCCTTAGCAAGTTCAACCTCGAGCTCTTCGATCCTCTTAGCTTTAACTGAACTCTTCTCCCTAGCATTCTAAAGTTGGACTTCGGCCGATGACAGTTGAGCCGAGGCAGCCTCTTTCTCTGCAGCAAGGCGGTCCATGCCTTGATTCCACCTATGGCAGTCAGCTTTAACTTGATCGACCTCCCTCCGGAATAACTCGATCTTTTCAAATTTCTACTACTACTACAGCATTGAAACGTTAGCCTCCACCTTGGATTGAGCCCGTATTTTTTCAAAAGAACAGTTACCTGCTCGTTCAACTTAGTTTCCTCCTTACGGGCCTTGGCCAAGTGAGCTCGGAGGTCCCTGAGCCCTTCATCCTTCTGCCCACAGAGGAGCTTGAGAGCATTTCTCTCCTCCGAAAGCTTCTGGAGCTCGGCCTCACATTGGTTCAGTCGGCGCGAGACTTGGAAAAAGCCTGTATGAGAAAAAAATAGAAGTTAGACAGAAGGAAGGAAAAGAAAAAGAAAATTACAACAACAAAATTTAACACTTACTCGAGATAGAAGGCATTGGGCCTCTTCAAAGAGAGTGGACGCATCGTTAAGGTCAGAGGCATCATCGAACCCGGTAAAACCATCCCGATAGGGATCCTCTTCACTGGGGATCCATATATGTTAGGGGTCCTTATAGCCCGAGCTTTCCTTATGGTCTCCTCGGAGAAGGCCAGTAGAGAAGGCGAGTGACCTGCTGTCACGGCCCCGAGCGAGTCGCTCGGGGTACTCTGTTCAACGTGGTTTTAAAACCAGCGCCCTTTGGTATGTTTGTTGGGCGAGCGATGATCTCGACCTCAGGTGATTTGGGGGCTTTGCTCGAATATTTATTCGGAACCTCCTCATCACGAGGCAGGATCTCGGCAGCCACCACCGTCTTAGGGGACTTGGCATTCTCGGGGGTCTTCCTTGGTTGAATCACCAACGCCGATTCATCGCCCTCTTCTTCTTCTCTCAGACCCCCTTAGTCTTATTATCTTTCCCCGAGTTCAGAACCCTGGACTTAACCTCTTATTCGCTTCTTGAAGGCCTCAAGACCACGTCCTTGTTCAGGACTACATCAAAAAGAAACTGAGTAAGGAAAAGAAATGTGATCAACACCTCAGAAATAAGGAAGTGAAACTCACCATGATTCTTTGCCTCCCATTTGCCTTTTGCCAAGTCGCGCCAACAGCGCTATGCAAAAGAGGAAGTCGAGGCCAACTTCCGAACCGAATCCTCGAGGTCAGGAACCGCTTGAGGCATCCAAGAAGCCGCTGCATGACAAATGAGGATGTTAAATAGAGCAAAAAATAGAAATATGGAAACAAATGAGTAAAATTCTACTTACGTTTCGGGTTCCATTTCTTGGGAAATGGCATTTTCTCCTTCAAGATAAGGTATCGAGTCCTCATCTGCAAAAACCGACTCATCCACCCTCGGTCCTTGTCCTCGTCAATACTCGAGAACAACGCCTTGGTCGCTCGACGTTGTAGTTTGATCAGTCCTCAAAATATTATGGGTTGGTATAACATGATGAGATGGTTGATGGTGAATGGCAGCCCCTCAATTTTGCTGGAGAAGAACCGGAGCATGATTAAGATGCGCCAAAAAGAAGGATGAACATGGTCGAGGGTCACTTGTTACCTCTTATAGAAATCTATGATAACTAGATCAAGGGGACCAACGTGAAAGGGTAAGTGTAAACACTTAGAAACCCCTCCACGTGGGTGGTAATACTCTCTTCGGGAGAAGGGATCTGTACAACTTTGTCCCCGTGTTGCAATCCCTTTTAATGTCCTCGAGATATCCCACTGTTATCGAACAAATATATCTTGATATGTGCCCACATCGGCCAGGGATCGATGGAGGGTTCTCGACTTTGAAGTCGAACAATAGAACGCACGGGCTGGGAACATACTCACTAGGGAGTGGTTCCACCAATGTTTTATCACCGGTCCGCCATGAAGAAGAAGAATAAACCTTTTTCCTTTTATGGAACGGTTTTGGAAGTTTTCGCCATTATACAAGTAGAATAAAGAGGAAAGTGTTAAGTTCTGGTGGTTTGAAGCTAACGGAAATGGCCTTAGGAGTGATGAAAGAGAAGAGATTGAGAGAGTTAAGGACTTAGAAGAATTGATGAAGATGAAAGTAAAAGTTTTGATTTAACAAAAGAGTCTATATCTATAGAATTACGGTGACGGTTCAACGACGCTAGTGGCCGACCGCCTACTGACGCGCATTAATAGTTTGGGGAACTATACCGACTGTGAGCATGTAATTTTTAACCTACTATATGTTCCTACAAAATTCAATAAATTAATTAATGATTATAAACCTTGTTGAATTTCAATGTCTGTGTGTGAATTATCTACATTACATCAATCATAATTTGTCTTTTAAAATTCAGAAATGATTTAAAGTCGCATGATTCGGTGCATGACTTCAATCATTTTTATTACGGAAAATTATTCTCTAAATAATCACATTTTTTAACTAGAAATTTCAACCTTTAATTTACTCAGTAATTAAGATTTAAACTAGAGTTAATCAATATATTACTTGTGATCGATTGAAATAAATAACAACAGAAATGTTGATTATTTGATACAATGTAGATTTAACGATTAATTCATTCATTTTTTCCTAACAAAATTGTGAAATTTGTTCCTTAAATGATATGAGTATNATTGAAGTTTGTTTGTTGACTAATAGTTAACATAGCATAAGACTCACTTAAAACCCAAGAATTGATTTAACTTAGTCGACTCCTTCAAACAAGATGAACTAGTTAACTTAACCAAACTTCTTTTAATTATCCTAAGCCTAAAGACCTAAGTTAATTAACCTAAGCCTAATAGCCTCTTAAGCAATTAACTAAATCATAAAATCTGTCTAAAAAAATTTAGTTTAAGGTTAATTAACTAAAACAAATTAGTTAAACTATGCTTAATAGTTAGTCAAATTTCTGATTTTTAGTAATTGAGTGGGATTAACCAAACCAAATATGTTAACCTTGGTTAGGGAATTAAGTTGATTGAATTACATTAATTAACAAGCTAAACCTAGTTGACTAATGGAGACTTACTCAATTAACCTTTAATTAGTTAACCTAACCCTAGTCAAGAATAACCCCTAGTTAACTGAATGGGTTAATTAGTCTTTCAACTAACCAAAGTTAAATAATAACCCAAGAGAGTAAACTTGATTACCCAATGGTAAATTCAGGGAATCTAAGGGTTACAACAGGTAAAAAATATTAGGAAATCAGATACTTAGGGATAGAAGGGTAATTTCAAGGGCTGGAATGTTCTGAAAGGTACAGCTGTCCCAAAAGGATAGGGTTGACAGCTGTACCTGTACCCTTTTCAGCTCATTTAGGATAGGGAATATGCTAAGCATATCCCATCCCAACTGTCCCTATATATACACACACTTTTTACCACTAGAAGGGATTTTTTCAGACCTTCTTTGGAACTTTTTGGACTGAAAAATACAAATCTTGACTAACTAAAAGACTTAAGAAAGAAAAACAGAAAGGAAAAGGATTTGCAGTAGGAGGGGAAACAATCTGAACTTAAGTTGGTTTATAGCTGTGGTTTTCTCTCAAAAAGGATTTGGTTTTGTTTGCTGCTTTGGTCCAATCATTTTGGTATTCTGGCTGGACTGTTTGGTCTTCTCTGGGATTGCTGTTCATTGCTGTTGGGTTTTACTTCGTTTTTTCTGCTGATTTCTATCTGCCTGACCTTTATTTGGTCAGGATTTTTTGTTGTTATCCTACTCTTAAAGGTATGTAAAACTGAGTTTCCCTTTATATATGAAATCTGAAGATCTGAAATCTGTTGTCTTTCCCCCATGAATCTGCATTTTTATTTGCTTAGACTTATTTCTGTATAAACTTATGTGCATAAATATGGAGTAACACATTATGTTTTGTCTAGATTCTAATCTCTGAATTTTTCATAAGTTTGCTTCATCTTAAAATTGCCTGTGTATGTCTGTGCAATTAATATTTATGTTGAATAAAATAGCATCAAAGGTAATGAACTTAACCTCTCATGGTTAAGTTCATCCTACAAAGATGCTGAAATACTGGTTTATTCCAGGTTTTAGATATCTAGATACTGTTATGAAACAACACTAGGGTAGATGAATTTGACCCTCCATAATGGTCAAATTCACCCCATATCAGGTGCTTAAACAATAGTTTAGTTGCTGAAAGTCACCCTCTTAAGGGTATAAAATAGGTGATCAAAAAGGGCTTTGGAATAAGGAATCTGGACTCTTTAAATGTCCAGATTCATTCTCTAAAAATGCCTAAATTATCAAAGTCCCTGTATAGTTTGGAATTATGTTAGCATCAGCACTAGGGTAGATGAATTTGATTTGTTGATAATCAAACTCACCCCATGATAAGTGCACAAATGTTAGTATGTTGGCTAAAGTTTACCCTTCAAAAGGGGTATAAAGTAGGTAGTTGAGAAGGCCATTAGAGTGAGAATCTGAACCCTTGGATGGTCAGATTCATCCTCTAAAAATGCCTAGATAAGCATAGTTCCTATAGAGTTTAGTATTATGTTAGTTTTAGCACTTGGGAAGATGGATTTGACTTTTTAATAGTCAAATTCACCCCTAGGTCGTGCCTAGACAGTAGCCTAGGGTTCTAAAAATTCCCTTTTACGAATGTAAAAATGGATAATCAAAGGCTCCTTAGAGGAAAGAATCTGAATCCTTTATTAGGATCAGATTTATCCTCTTAAAATGCCTACAAAACCAAGTCAAGGAATTAACATGGACTAAAGGTCCAGAGTACGAAAATGACATTCCGGAGCTGAGTTGATCCTTTTATGATCATACTTACTGAGAAAACGCATAAATAATTCTGCCAGATAGTATGGTTTAAACACGCGCAATATCAGGATTAAAATTGACCTCTTCATGGTCAGTTTGGGTTTTGGTAATTGCACAACGCCAAATTATATTATGCAGATTACAAAGAGAAGGCTCGAACATAAGGCTTCCAATTAGTTAGAATCATATTTTCAGTTTTCTTTCATGCTGGAAAGTGTATAGTGGCAGTCAAGTTACAACCCCCCTGTATTTCTTTAGTTTTCATTGTAATGTAATTTAAGACTGGACTGTACGCTTAATTTCAGTTTTATTCATGTTCCTGAAATCTCGCGTTTACATTTTGTTTGTTCTACAATGATATTAGACAGAAGAATGTATGAAAAATCTGTATAAACACCCCGTTTGGATTTTGGAAAAAATGGTTATTTCAAATTCAGTAGAGTTTCAACAATGAATAGAATCAGTAGATTATCTTCAGCTTACCTTGTGTCTCATAGATTTGCAAGAAATCAATGTATACATATGCGTGAACTCTAATACTTTAAATGCATGAGATTAGTTTGTTTATAATTGGTAAGGATTGCTGTTTCAAAACTAATAAAACCGCCTGGGGTATGGTCTGTGTTAGAAATCATAAAATTCTGGAAAGAATAGAGTGATTCCAGCTTGCCCATTCGTATCAGACTTAACAAGTAACATATTTAGATATCTGAATTCCATAAGTATATATATCTGAACGAACAAGGGATGTTCTGATTCCCACGTTTTCCATCATGGGCTAAAAGCAAATTCGTTTCAGAACTAGTAGTCCTATCACAAGGAAAGCTGACTTAGGATGGCCTAATGTGATAAAACGGGGCTAGATGAGGCCATAGCCCATAAGATGTTCTCTTAGAGCAATGAATATCGTTTTAGGAGATCTTCTAGGTAGAATGAATACCTTTAGTTCGAAATTTTGATAAAAAATCAAATATTATACCAAAGCTACCTAACCAACACTCGGGAGCGACAACTCATGTCCCCGTCTTCAACTTCAAATTATAATAAAAATCACATGTTGTAATTACGGGTGCATTTCATGTGGCGTAATTATAACGTGTCTAAAAAGTAACAAATGCACACCATCGTGACTTGTTTTCAAAATAAGTCCATAAATATTAAAAGCGGCTGAAAAGTGAAAGAGGCTAAAAGCACAATAGGCAAAAAATATGTAAATAANACCAGGGAACTCGGGAATGCCTAACACCTTCTCCCGGGTTAACAAAATTCCTTACTCATATTTCTGGTCGCAGACAAATTAAAACAGAGTCAATTTTCCTCGGTTTGGGATTTCAATAAATAAATGGTGTCCCGGAACACCATAAGAAATTCGGGTGGCGACTCTGAAAATTAAAATAAATCCCAAATCTGAATAATGTCACTTAAAGTGGAAAAACTCCCTTATTACCCCTTCATCAATCCGGAGGGTAGTTGGAAAAAGGAGGTGTGACAGCTCTGGCGACTCTGCTGGGGATCGAACCCAGAATCTCCGGTTCAGGGTTCAAGAATTCGAGCTTAGAATAGCTGTTATATTTTGGCTTTATTATCTGATTTATATGTTTGAACCTAATGTGCTAAATGTTGCTTTTACCGCTTTGATATTATCTGAACTGTATATAAAATGTGCCGAAAACCCTCTTCTCTCTGAGTCTTCTAAATCATCTGGGAAGTGTGCACTTCGTGTGACTTCTTTTCTGTTAGAGTCATATCCAAAATTTAGAACGAGGTTCGGATAAGTTGCAAAGCCGGCGAAGCTTCTGTATTCCCGGTACGCTGCCCCAACCTCGGCTCGAGCTGTCCGCTCGGGTAAGCCTGGTCTAGAACAAAACCCCAGATTTAAACCTAGAATAACAAAACCTCATGCCGGATCCCTAGTAGGAACGCTTATTTGCATCATGTGCATTTGACTTAGGGGACTCAACACAGGGGTTGGGTCCGTCTAGGACAGGTGGACCCGAAATAAAAGACTACCCTGATGCATCTTATTTGCTACGTATGCATTTATTTGTCACAGCTTGTGTATCGACCGGCTAAACGAAAAGATGATGAGCAGAAAAAAACCAAGAGTGAGGTAGAATAAAGAATTTTGGAAAATCCTCGCTGCCATAATTTCCAAAAATAAAGTATACAAAAACAAAATAAGTGGGTATACATTAATCAAGATTTTTCCCGAACTACGCTTTTTTTGATTCTCACTGGTGTGAGATACGTAGGCAACCCTCATCGGGTCCAACGCCGTTTTTCAAAATCGAACAAATATGGCTTTAAATAAAATCGGGTGACGCCATTATAGCCTAATCGCCCAAGTGGGGCGCCGGAAGGCCGTTTGGCAAGAATAGCCACCTACGTTTTCAAAATTTCGACCCAATTCGCAAACACTGCTTTAAAAGGCCGTATTCGCAAAGTGGTCCATTGTCTTTAAGCCTTTTCCCCAAAATGACACTTTTTCGAAAATTTTCTGTGGTCTTAATAAAGAACGAATGTGCAGGATGAATACTGTTGAAAACATTCCTTTCAAAGCAGTCGAGGAAATCCCTCTGGGACTCCATATGTGGTGGAGCAACTTGAGGGAGACTAGTAAAAAGTCGGTTGTAAAAGCTTTAGGGGGACTTACTGGCCTTTTAAAGATCAAGCCGAGGTTGGACATCGTCGAAGCTCTATTTCCGTTTTGGGATCCCGCCCGCAATGTATTCCAGTTCTCGGACTTTGAATTAACACCCACGCTGGAGGAAATAGCAGGGTATGCTGGTCTCAATGACAAGCTCAGAGGTCGATACCTAGTGGCACCCAGGGCAGTGACTCCCCACAAGTTTCTGAATCTGTTGAACATTAGTCGAGACGTCCAAGACCCACATCTGTCCGAAGGCTTCTGTACTTTCTACTTTCTTTACAGACGTTATGGAGATCCCCAGGGTTACGAGGCTGGCAACACTGGCTAAATGGGAAGCCCGTCGGGGGTTAGCTTTTGTGGTAACATTCCTGGTCACCTTGATATGCCCAAGAAGCGACGGATGCATAGACATCGGACTTGTGGGGATGGCAGACTTCATGATGAAAAAGTCCAATGGCACATTGATACCAATGGTCTTAGCCGAGATATACCGTGCTCTAACAGTTTGCCAATCCGGGGGAAAATTCTTCGAGGGGTGCAACCTACTCCTACAAATCTGGCTGACTGAACATCTCTGCCACCGACCAGGCTATATGAACTATGGTTTAACCGGTTTAAATTGCATTGAGGAACATAGCACTCGGGTAAAGGGCCACCAATTCCCAAAAGGCACGGAATCCTGGCGCTCCTATTTGAGCTCACTAACCGCCAACCAAATCGAGTGGACGTTCGGATGGCTCCCTCTCGACGAGGTAATCAGTATGTCTGCTGAGGTTTGCTATCTCCTATTAATGGGCTTGCGAAGCATTCAACCGTATACCCCGCACCGGGTCTTACGCCAGTTAGGGAGGCAGCAGGGCGTTCCCCATGATGAGGATTTAAGCCAACAAGCCATTGAATTGTGCCCAAGAGCTGCATTCCCTGAAAGCAGGGTCCGCCAAATCTGGAATGAATGCCGGTTTTAGAACCTCGAACTCTAGTGAGAGACTTATCAAAGGGGGAATTGGAACCCGCCTACGCCTCCTGGTACGGGGTAAGGGGGCGGGAACATCAAGAGCAAGAACGACCCGCAAAAAGACCCCATGTACAACAATTCACCGAGCAAACTCAAGAGCATTGGGCTTGGTTAGAAAAAGAGAACAGCTACGGAGCCACCATAAGCAAACTGGAGGCCCAGGTCAGGGCAATCAAGTTCGAAAATACTCTGCAAACTGCCTCAATCGAAGCAGAGAAAAATAGATTAGTTCAAGAAAATGAAGCCCTTCGGGCCCAGATACAGGAACTGAAAACAGCTGCCGAGAACCCAGAAAGAAGCAGGACCGACGAAAGACTTATCAACGGTTTGAGGCATAAAGTATGTAGTTATGGGAACGAGTTAGACAAAGCCGAAGAAGAACTGGCAGAAGTTCGGGCAAGACTAACAAGGAGTGAAGAAGAAAGAACGGGATTTATTCAGAAACTAAAAAAGAAGTATGACCAGGAAGTCATGGATTTGAAAGAAAAGTTGGTCACCATCGAGAACGAAAGGGACGAACAGGAAAAAGGGTTTAAAACAGAGAGGGAACAGTGCTATGCCATGATGGCTCGGTTAGAAAGAGAGTTGCAACAATGGCAAAACCAAAGTCACAAGGATGCCCAAACTCTAGAAGCAAGATCCCAACAAATCGGGCGCCTACTTCAAGAGAAAGGTATTATCAGGCGAAGGGTCCAAGAGATAGCTGACTACATCGTCATCAAATGTCAAGAATGCGAAGATATGACCCGATCCACTTTATTCTCTGCCGTTATGATCTTTGTCCATAAGATAATGGACGACCTTTACTGCCTCCGACTAGACATAGCACGCAGGCCCGTGGCAAGGTCGAATGACGCCCCACCGGCCCCTGGAGCAACGGAAGCACTAATGTATTCTTGATATTTTCGAGTCTGTACTTCACTTTTNGAGTCCACGATAGTCTTTATAGTTTTCGAAAAATGTGTTTTGCAAGCTCCGAGCTGTTAACTTCCTGTAATTAAAAGTGTTTATTTAATGAATGAAATTTTTCTCAGAATGAAGCTTTTTAGAAAATGATATGTGCCTTTCGGGGTTTAGCCATATTGAACTACGCAATGGTCTGATTCACGCGGCGCCGTGATACGTAGGCAATCCACATAGGATTCGATCGTAACCATAAGAAAAGAAACCAAAAGAAAGAAAAATAATAACTGAGAGAAAAACAAACTAAGAGATAAGGCCGGGATGAAGTACACGGCTGTGGCAAAAAACATATAGAAAAACATCAGGTGCATCCTCCGTACAGGAAATTTGTCTATGTTTTAAAAAAACTAACGTTTATTGGTTTACTCTTAAAGGTATTTTAAGGTGGTTGGTTTTGCGGTAA